>OZ010604.1:27769301-27781801 GCA_963932145.1 Acanthosepion lycidas | reverse complement strand
TTCCAGTATTCATTTCTTTTTTCTTTCTTTCATTTTCCAACATCCATTTCTTTCTTTCTTTCTTTCTTTCTTTCTTTCTTTCTTTCTTTCGTTTTCCAGTATTCATTTCTTTTTTCTTTCTTTCATTTTCCAACATCCATTTCTTTCTTTCTTTCTTTCTTTCTTTCTTTCTTTCGTTTTCCAGTATTCATTTCTTTTTTCTTTCTTTCATTTTCCAACATCCATTTCTTTCTTTCTTTCTTTCTTTCTTTCTTTCTTTCTTTCTTTCGTTTTCCAGTATTCATTTCTTTTTTCTTTCTTTCATTTTCCAACATCCATTTCTTTCTTTCTTTCTTTCTTTCTTTCGTTTTCCAGTATTCATTTCTTTTTTCTTTCTTTCATTTTCCAACATCCATTTCTTTCTTTCTTTCTTTCTTTCTTTCTTTCTTTCGTTTTCCAGTATTCATTTCTTTTTTCTTTCTTTCATTTTCCAACATCCATTTCTTTCTTTCTTTCTTTCTTTCTTTCTTTCTTTCTTTCGTTTTCCAGTATTCATTTCTTTTTTCTTTCTTTCATTTTCCAACATCCATTTCTTTCTTTCTTTCTTTCTTTCTTTCGTTTTCCAGTATTCATTTCTTTTTTCTTTCTTTCATTTTCCAACATCCATTTCTTTCTTTCTTTCTTTCTTTCTTTCTTTCGTTTTCCAGTATTCATTTCTTTTTTCTTTCTTTCATTTTCCAACATTCATTTCTTTTTTTCTTTCTTTCTTTCTTTCTTTATTTCTTTCTTTCTTTCTTTCTTTCTTTCGTTTTCCAGTATTCATTTCTTTTTTCTTTTTTTCATTTTCCAACATCCATTTCCTTCTTTCTTTCTTTCTTTCTTTCTTTCTTTCTTTCTTTCCTTCTTTCTTACATTTCACCGCTTCTCCTATTCTTCTATTCTTTCCTTCAAACGAATTCTGATCATCTTTTATGTTTCTTTTTCTTGCGTTTCTTTATTTTTTCTTCTTTCGTTCTGTATTTCTTCCTTTATTAATCTCTTTCACGCATTGCATTCTTCTTCTTTTTCTTCTTCATCTTCTTCGCTTTCTTTTAAAGCAATATCAATTTTTCGTTTTTTTTTTCACTTTTTTATTGTTGATTTTTTCATTTTTTAATTTCATTTGTTTAAATTTTTGCTTATATTTAATTCCAATCTTTCTTTCAATTCAATTTTAGATTATTTTTGCTTCTTTTTCTCTTTCCTTTTTCTTTCTTTAACTCATTTTTCTAGGTGTTCTTTAAAAGTAGTTTTGTCTTTTTATTTCCTTCGTTCCTCGGCATCATAATCAAAATCTCTCCCTATTATACTGCAATTCTTTATGATGGATTTTCAGTTTTCCTCCATTTACATTAATATTTCATTATCAAGTTTCACCAATATCCTTTCTATTTCCTTTTCATTTTTCAAATCAATTTCTTTCTTTCGATCTTTTTCCTTATTTAACTCGTTCCTTTTTGCTTATTGATTAAAACCCTCATCTCCAAAGAAAATATTAAGATGTGGGGGTGACGACTATTTTTTTTTAATAAGGTATGACCCTTAGCAAAAAGACTTTTAAACAAGATTTAATTAGACCTAGTGCTACATTACCTTCCCAAACCATTCATACGCCACTGCAACCTTATAAATTTCCAGAACACTAGAGTACATTCAAGGATGATGTATACATTCCTAAGTAAACATCACATATACAGAAACACATGCATATACGCACAGTCTCTCTCTCTCTCTCTATATATATATAGAGAGAGAGAGAGACAGACAGACAGACAGATAGATAGATAGATAGATAGGTATGTATATAAATAAACATAAACATATATTGCTAAAGATAACAGTCAATAAATGTCCCGTCCTGAGTAAGACGATAAAATACGTCAAAGCCTCTGATCAGTACGTTTTGATGAGCATAGAGCCACCTCTTAATTACTAGTGTTCCCAGATCCACCCTGATCCAGGGTGGTAGCACCTGTTAGGTCCCAACTATGGGTGAATAGGTAACCCCTAAAATCTACTCAAAACATTATGAAAATGTAAAAATAGGTTTTAATCCAAGCAATACATTTTAGTAAAAAATTATTATCAGCAATGAATTATTGAAGGAAATATTATCAGCAATACATTTTTGAAAAAAAAAATATATTACCAGCAATACGCTTCTGAAAAAAAAATATTACCAGCAATACATTTCTGAAAAAGAAAATTACTAGCAATACGCTTCTGAAAAAATATTACCAGCTATATATTTTTGAAAAAAAATATTACCAGCGATACATTTTTGAAGAAAAAATATTAACAGAAATAGAATTTTGAATGGAAAATAATATTACCAACAATACATTCTTGAAAAAAAATGTTACCAGCAATAAAAATTTTGTCGGCATTAAATAACCCATTGAAGTTGATATGCCGTAAATCAAACCAAACCAATAAATGAAACCAAGCCAAACCAATAAACGAAACGAAACGAAACGAAACCATTGAATATTATCTTTGATTGTGTATATCTTTGTTTAAATGTCCGCATAACAAATGTGAAGGTGGCTCATATGAGCCGAAAGTTTATATTGAGGAACAGCTGAATAAAAAATATCCAAACGTTGAACACTTTTTGTCTTTATTTTCGCCTGAAATTAAAGCAAATAAACAGAGTTTAGGACGACTCATGATCAAACATAACAGACATTCATTGTCTGTTACATTTAACAATATATGTTTAAATAAATATCTGCTGCCCCAATACACTATACACACGCGCGCACACACACACACACACACATATATATATATATATATATATATTAGATCAATTCAGAAATTCTTGCCCGATTAGAAAATTAAAAAAAAACTACATACTGATAAAAAAAAAACGTTTATTAGTCAAGTACGTAGTCTCCATTGTTCATAACAACTGTCTCCCATCGTTCGACAACCTTGTAAATACCACTTTCATGACAACTTCTTGTTTATTTCTGAAAAAAAGAGTGTGAGGTAGTTTTCGACTCACTGTACAAAGTCAACTTTTTTGTCGTTCAAATTCTTATATAGAGATCGGAACAAATAAAACTCCGAATGATTTAAATCAAAAGTATACGGTGGGTGATGGTGGCGGGGGGGGGGGGGGGGTATTTCAACTCTTTAATCTTCTCCAAGGGTCTGTTTTGCAAGATGCAGTCCTGCATTGTCGTGGTGGAAAATGACTCTATTTCGATTTGTAAAAATCGGCCGTTTTTGCTAGAATAGCCTCCTTGAAGTTTGTGAGTTAGTCGCAATACTTCTTTGCAGTTATTGTTTCGCCGCTTTAGCTATGGATTCCTGCACATCTACGTGTTTGATCCAGCTCCGTTTGTGTCGAACCTAATCATAAACGATATAGTTTTCATTGCTTGTGACAATTCTGCCCAAGAACAAAGCCCGTTTCGTCACGGAACAGTAAAAGAATTGTGACAGAAAGACGGTCGATCTTGTTTCTGGTCTATCAGAGAATGAGGCTCCCGGATGTCGAGTTTGGAATGGAACGCAAGTCTCTTCAAAAGACAAAAGACAGTTGACATATGGATTTTCAAACACTTAGAAGTCTCTTCCGTTTGAATGTTTGGTTTATTAATGCATGATGTTCAGCAGAGACTCTTCATCGACGTCGGACTGTCCTGGGTATGACGATAAACTACATCCACGTCCTGGGTAAAACGATAAACTATAAAGGCCTCTGATCAGGAAATTTTGAGGAGCGTGGAGCCACCTCTTAATTGCTGTTGGTTCCTGTTTCCACTCTGACCCGGGGTCGTACCACCTGTTAGGATCTCATCTATGGCTAAATAGTTAAACCCCAAAACACTATGAAAGTGTAAAATAGATTTTAATACCAGAAATACATTGTAGAAAATTATTACAAGCAATACATTATTAACTGCAATGCATTTTTGAAAATGAAAAAAAAATTACCAGCAATACAAATCATGTCGGCATTAAATAACCCACTGAGGTTGATATGCCGTAAAACAAATGAAACCAAACCAAATCGACGTCGGAATATCGCCCGGAGCCAGGTTGATCGTTTAGGTTAAAGTAGGAATCGTCAAACGGGATATGAACGACTCATATTTCATGAGGAGTTTCAGGAAGTCCGTGATGGTCAAAACGTTGAATGGGGGTTAGTGTTCGAATGGCACTGAACTAAATTTTAGTTTAGTTGTATTGTTCAGTACCGGTGAAAGAAAGTCAATGAACTCCACGATCGACAGAATCAAAAAACTTAGTAACTTCTATCCAAGTAGCTTTGACCTTATTTTGATGAGATTTATTTAATGCTACATTGAGCATTGCTTGCACTTTTTTAATTGTTCCAAGCTGATTTCCAGATAACAATTCCCTTTTCTCAACCACTAACTGCAAAAAAAAAAAAACGAAAAAAAAACAGTTTATGATTATGAAGTTCATTTGGCCGGATTAGTAAGATTTCATCAAGTAAGACGCAATACTTTAGTTAGTATAGCTGTGCAGTTGGATATTAGTAGAGGTTCTGCTGGAAAATTCTCAACCAGATGACTTTTGTGATGTCAATGAACACTCGTTGCCACTTTCGTAATGCTCGTTGTAGTAGAGACTTTGTAATCGCAGATAGAGATACGTACTATAGTACGCCCTTAAACAATACTGGTGTCAGACGCCTTCGAATGTCACTGGCACTAATAGTACTTCCTCGATAATATTCGCTCGAACAGTAATCCTTCTTCTGATCCCTTTCCTTTAGATATATATGCATGTATATATATATATATATATATATATATATATATATATATATATATATATCCATTTTGTCATAATATTTCCCTTATAATATTCTTGATATATAAAATTATATATCGTTATCTCATTTTTATATATATATATATATATATATATATATATATATATATAGATAGATAGATAGATAGATAGATAGATAGATAGATAGACTGAGATAGATAAATAATGTAGAGGTAACATTTGAAATATGTCAGTATTATAAGTTATTATTAAATTTTCTACCATAAATTAAAAATATATTCGTAAAAATATTCAGCAATAAAATTTCTCAGACATATTGTGTGTCTATAGATTAAATTAAATATATATACATGTGTGTGTGGGAGAGAGTGTGTATACTGGTGCGTGTTTATATGCGACTGTGTGTGTGTCTGTGTATGTATGCGTGTATATATATATATATATATGTGTATGTATGTGTTCAAAATTTCAGACATAAATAAAATATATATTCAAAAGGACAATATAAATGAAGGCAAAAGGAATACTTATCTTAGCCGACGCGTTTCGTACTCTGAAGGAATTAATCAATCTAACTGTAAGGATTTTATTTTGCAAAAAGTATCTATAAAAAAAGCAAATTTTTTTCAAAGTTTTTCATTTAAGAAACACTGAGAAATATACACCAGGCTAAGTGAAAAGTCTAAGTAAATTATAGGGGATGCTAAGTGCCATAATTATATATTCTAAATAACAGTTTTATTTTGAAATATCTCCATTCGCGTCGGATTTTTTAAAAACATTTCGATTCCTGAAAGAATTGAACCTCCCCCCACAAGTTAACATACATGACTGTAAACATGTTAAAAATTAAAAAGAAAGAGTTAAAGTAAAATAATTATAATATTAATTACATAAAAAGCAAGTCAAACATTATTTACACCCTTTCGTTTCTTAGACATTAAATTATGTTAGTATCCTCCATAATTTACGTAGACTTTGCTGTTTGCCTGATGAATATCCAATGTTGAAGAAGCTGCAAAATGGTCGGCTTTTTGTAATTCTTTAGACAGTTCCACGCTCTATCACTGCAAGAACCAGATAAGAAATTCCTGCCACATCTGGATCGGACCTGCCCAATCATCACTTTCAGGCTTCGATCGAATTCAAAATCGGTCACGCGGCCTTATGGGTGATGAATTTTTTCACCTCATTCAGCCGATTTCCCACAGAGGGGAACGTTGCTAACCACTCTACCGCTATGTCCATGGTGGATATTCAGGAAAATTACAATCCTTGGTTTCATCAATCCAGACCTTTACAGATTGAAGCCAACAGGTCGGGCACACTTAATCGACTCATCCTCATTCTCTTCATATTACACTGGTAAAGAAGAAGTTCTACTGAGGAAACTTTCTAGAACTGTTGCACTCTGGGACGAACTCCCAAGACGATGCTTCCCTGATCGCAACAATCTTACCCTCTCCAAATCATGGGTCAGCGTTATCTATTCTTCATAGGCTCATAATATACAACCCTTGAACCTTCCTTAAGACTCTAAGAAAAATTTCCATTCAGTAATCGCATTCAATGAAAGGTATATAATGCTAATTTTTGAAAGATATTGATATAAAATTAACAAAGAGGACATTTTAATCATTAGGAATACGTAATCTAATCTTCTTCAACTATTATAATAATATATTACATAACAATTACTCAAAAATCGGACATTATTTTACTCAAAAGTCGGACATTATTTTCCGAATAATCTATATTTCAGTGTATATAAAGTTAATTCCGCAGGAGACTGATATAAAGTTAGCAAAGAGATCCTTTTGATTATTAGGATGAGTAATATATATTTGTGCAATTATTATAATAATATATTAGAACACAATTAAAATGGTTATTCTACAATCGGACATTATTTTCCGAACACCCGAATATTAATAATTTGTTTATTAATAAATAAAAGCTGTAAATTTCTCTGATATCAACTGATTATTCCTTGGTTTTCTATTATTGTTATTTTTAAGTCTGTTTTGAAAGCGCGCACCCAATTGTGAAAAATAATGATAGATAGGTCCTTATCTATGATTACTTTTCTACATGGAAGTAAGCGCGCTTTCAAAACGACTTAAAATAACAATAATAGAAAAAACAAGGAATAATCAGTTGATATCAGGAAATTACAGCTTTTATTTCTAATAAACATTAGTTATATATTCGGGTGTTCGGAAATAATGTCCGATTGTAGAATAACCATTTTAATTGTGTTCTAATATATTAAATAAAATTCAATCTGACTTATCTCTCTTGGGATTTTCCTTAAAACGATTGTAAATATAAACCTACCATTTTATTTTAGTCGTCTGCGCAGATTTATGTAATGTGGGTGTGATAAGTGACCTGTAAAATATATTTCCATTAATTCTACTCATAAAATAAAGATTTTCGGATAGAAAATTAACTTATAAATAAATACACGATGTGATTGAACTTGGATTACAAAGTGATTTATGATGGATTTTTAAATCTGGGAGTAACTTTAATGCATTTAAAAATGCGCACTTGACAGTGAACAATTCGTTCATACTTGCAAGTATCATATATGTAAAAAGTTCACAGAGTTAAGAATCAAGAGCCACTCATGGTAGAGTTTGCTGAATGGGGCGTATGATATGAAAGAGAAATAAAGAGGAAGGGGTAACGTAATGTATTACTGAGAGTTGTAGAGCGAATACTTTAATGGCGAGAAAAAAAAATAAAGACGTTTCTTCTTCCTCCTGTTCTTCTTCTTCCTCCTCCTCTTCTGCATCAGCTGCTTCTTGTTCTTCATTTTCTTCTTCTATTGCGACTGCTACTTCTTCTTCCTCTTCCCCCTCTTCCTCTTCCCCCTTTCCCTCTTCTTCTACTTCTTCCTCTACTTCTTCTTCCTACTCTTCCTCTTCTTCATCTGCTTCTTTTTCTTCATCTTCTGTTGTGTCTGCTATTGCTAGCTACTACTTCTTTCTCTTCCTCCTCCTCCTTTTATTCTTTTTCTGCTGCTACTTCTTCTCCTTTCTTCCTCGGCATCTTCTTCTTCTTCTTTTTCTTCTTCTTACTCATCTTCTTCTTCTTCTGGTTCTTCTTCCATTTCTACTATTTCTTCTTCTTCATTTTCTTTTTTATTTTCCTCTTCTTCTACAACTGCTGCTTTTTCTTCCTTCTCTTACCCGTCTTCTTCCTTTTCTTCTTCTTCTTTTCTTCTGCTTCTTCTTCTTCTTCGTTTTCTGTTGTGGCTGCTAACTCTTCCTTTACTTCTTCCTCTTCTTCTTATTATTATTATAATAATTCATATCATCCGTAATCATTATTAAATAGACAATACTGGTAAAAATAATGCCAAGATGAACAATTAGAAAAGTATGAATAAACAGATTTCCATGAGTCGAATTCCAAGGAATGTGTCAAATAAAAATAACAAACACCGATCATGTCATCGGATAAAGAATGAACAAATTAATGAAATGCTCTAGCCGAAATATTTTTATACAATTTTTTCTACTTTTTGCCTTCAGAAAGAACTCTTAGAATTCTTTGGAACTGATGAGAATCGTGAACCTTCACCCTCTTAATCCGGGCACTCTACCTCTAGGCTATCGAAGCACTGGTAAAACTTCCTTTCGTTCAACACCGACCCCTTAAATTGTGGTTAATTATAGTGTTCTTTACTTGTTCATAGCATAAGTAGCGTGTTCGCTTTGTTTCGTTCTTCGTTGTGTGGGCGAAGGAGACGGTTTGTGTGTTTATAGGAACGGGCTTTCATCTGTTTGTGAGTATTTGTCAAAAAAGGTTCGATGATCACGTTCGTTCTTATTTACATGATTATATATCACGATGTGACGGAGAGTCATCTCCAGTATTTGGAGTTCAAATCTCAAAACATGGCTCAGTGGATAAAGCCGTTGGTTAGATCTAGTGACTAGACACATAAAACTCTGAGCTCAATACCAGGCCACAGCAATGGCGAATAAAAATTTAAAAAACTTAGAGAATTAAGTTAAAGGGAAATAGCTGAGACATCCAGAAGAGACATGGTACGTGGAACGAGTACATTCTACCCCGATGGACGAAATATAGGATTCGGTTCGAAGTTCTAATGACCTGAAGAAGGCCGGAGCGTAGAACGGCCGAAACTTGTCAATATGGCAGTGAAGATGAGGATAACAGTACGAATAATGTAAATAATGCAAGTAATCATAATACCTCATCCCAAAGATAGACAGATAATGCAACTTTAGTTACGCTTTTCTTCAATCCCTGGCTATTGGGCTAGGACCACAATGGAGTATCTGTTCTCCTAAACTCTAATTGTAAGACGTTTCCTTCTAAAGAAACATTCGATATTCATTGACCAAGCATCCACTTTTACCGCCAGTTGAAAATTTTTGGTTCACCAGTGCTGTAGCCTGGTATTGAACTCACAACACTTTGGGTGTAGTCAATGACTCTAACCAACGTCTTTATCTACTGGGCCATGTGTCCTTGAGCGTTCATTTCGAAAATTTCTAAGACCTGAAGAAGACAGGAGCGTAGAACGGCCGAAACATTGTGAATATGGCAATGAAGATGAGAAGAACAGTTCGAATAATGTAAATAATGCATCATAATACCTCATCTCAGAGATATAGACAGATATCAAAACCTAATGTTTAAAACTTATATTATTCTGTGTAAAAAAACTGGCCACATACCATAGAAATAATAAGGGATCCGTTTGTGTAAAAGATCAAATTAGATTATTTATTCCTATCTTACATACACAACACACACACACACACACACATATATATATATATATATATATATATATATATACACACACACCCACACACACACATATATATATATATATATATATATATATATATATATATATATATATATATATGTATGTATGTATGTATGTATGTAGTTAAACGTATATAATTATATGAATGCCTATTATGTCTGATCATGAGCCGTTCTAAAGTTCGTGTGTTTGCTATACTTTCTGGTGAAAGTAAAGACAAAAATTACCAATATTTGCATATATTTTTTTATTAAATTGTCCCTAACTTGATCTTTTCACAAAATGCAACATTCGTGGAATTAAGACTTTCCTGATCAGTCACAACTTCACTAGGGTGGTCATGTTGCAAGGATGTGTGACGACAGAATAACTAAGGTCCTCATGTATAGCCAGCTTGACATAAAAAGCTTCAGGTATAACGACAAGTTAAAGAGTAACATTTCAGCTGTCACTGTGCCTCGTACTGACTACGAGCGAGTTGTCCTGGATGGAAATAAATGGAGATATATGTGCCAGATATTTGTGGTATCAGAAATTTCGAAATAAGTTGTATTCACCGGCTAAGAGATAAAAAAAGAAAACGGCTAAAAGCGTTTGACGTGCTCCGAGATCCACGGTGTTGCACAATATGTGGGTTTGTAGACAAGTCACTAGTGGGATTGAAATGTCACGTACGACACAAACATAAAACTGAATGAGGTTATATGAGATTTTGACTGACGTCGAGAGGCCAGGTTAGTTTTGATTGCATAAATATTTTAGTGAATTAGAAATAATACATTTCACAATAGTTATCAGATACTTTATTATTATTATTATTATTTAATATTAATTAATGTAGACAACACACACACGCGCACAAACACTCGCAAACACACACAAACACATATATATGATTTGAACAATAAAATAATTTATATTAATATCTTTGTTTTATTATTTAAATTAGGTTCCACGTCTAGATTCTGCCAGCATGGTCACGACCAGGAGAAAAAAAACACTCCTTGTTAGTAGCAGTCAATAACAGGGAAGGATGAGTGTCTCTCAAGAAAGTTAACTTTGCTGTAGTTTTCATTTGTTTTTTGTTTTTTATCGTTAATCAGTGTTTGCATTGGTCAAAATACTACTCTCAGGTTATTTAAGGATAGATTGGGAGTCCTATGAGTCTCAGATTTACATTCTTAGTTTTTTTTTTTTTTCTTTTGTTTTCTCCTTTGTTTTTTTAGGCGGTGGGTGATGTGTGTATGTGCATATATTTGCGTAGGGGGAGAAATCAACACCGTTGCAAGCATGTCTGTCTAGTGTGTTTGAGAAATATGGGTGGTAGTCTGATGTATGGGAATATATATTTATATATATATATTAATTTTATCTATGCTGTTTAGTCTGTTGTTAAGCCCGTCCGGACAAAGTGTCTCTCTAGTATTTTCCTAAGTTTAACTTTTTTGTTTGTTTCTATCCTTTTAAAAATAGTGAATTTTGCATGGCTATTAAAAAGTTTCCCTAGGTGGAAATCCTGTTCTACAAGAAATAATCTTTCGCGGGCAGCTAACCCAATCCGATTCCGATAATTATTAATCCTATAATGAAAGGGCCATTCAGATTTTCACACGTTTTGTTTCAAGCATAATATACATTCGAATAGATAAATTATGTTATGAAATCTACAGCTATAGTTTATATATATATATATGTATGAGTGTGTGAGTGTGTATATATATATATGTATGTACATATATATATATATATATATATATATATATACATACCATATATATATATATATATATATATATATATATATATATATATACATACATACATTTGATACCAATCTGCCTTGTCCACAGAATTCATCTGGGAATTTAATTATATATATATATATATATATATATATATATATATATATATATTCATGAATTATTCATACAAAAAACAAATACAAAGGTTAATGATTTAATTGGCGAGAAATCCATCTTCGCGAACAATTCAAATCATATACAAAAACCCCGAACCTGTTTATGAATGAAAAGATCCTTTTTTATAAATTTCAGTTGCAGAAGGTCTTATTATTTTTACAAGCTTTCGTCTGTTCCTACAGACATCCTCAGGTATGGAATAGATTTTGTTCTTGTTTTTACTCTCAGTAATAAGTGGACAACGAAAATAGACATGTAATCCGAAAAATGCTATGAGAAATGTGTTATTGTTTTGGAACGTGCAGTCGCAACGCTGAGTTTGAATTTAAATTTTAAGGTTCGGGGCTTTTGTATATTATTTGAATTGTTCGCGAAGATGGATTTCTCGCCAATTAAATCATTAACCTTTGTATTTGTTTTTTGTATGAATAATACATGAATTTGTAAATTAATTGCACGTTTATTGTAATTAAAATAACAGATCCGAGTGCAACTTTCGGATAATAAGTGCTACATTACTGTAATTATTGAACAATATAGTTCATGCCACTTTGACGGAAAATCTACCAGTAAAAAAGAATTCTCTTATCACTATATTTGTACAAAAATGCACAATTGTATTTTTATCATTGCTTTCAAATGGAATATTGCTGTCATATATGATTCAATGCCTCCGCTGTATCTCTCAAGGTCCTCGACAAAATCCAGAGATGAATATGCAATGTGATAGGTCCTGATCTGGTATCTCGTCTACAGTCGCTTCCTCACAGAAGTGTTGTGGCTTCCCTCTGTCCCTTCTACAAGTATTTTCACGGCAACTGTTCCGACGAGCTACTTTCACTGGTTCCCAGACTGCATTAATTTAAGCGCGCATCTCGGTCCCACCTTTTCACTATCAAAACGGTTAAATGTAACCGTCTCTTCTACACAAACAGCTTCTTCTCTCGCACTTCCCGTATGTGGGACTCCCT
>OZ010604.1:27754301-27764301 GCA_963932145.1 Acanthosepion lycidas | reverse complement strand
AATATTACTCCATTTTAATTCTAAACCTAAACTTTAAAGTAAGAAAGATTACCCGTATAAAAATAATAACAAATTACATTCATAAATTAGATTCAAACTCATAAAGATGTTACCGTAACTGTTTTTTACGATATTTAAAAAGTACGATTTGTCGGGTAAAGAAACTGTTACAATTTTAATTTTTTTTTAATATGTTCTCTATAAATGTGTTAATAAATATAGTATTTAAATTATATTAAATCCCTAAACTATTTGTAAAAAAAATTAAATATTTAAATTGCTAGCAAGCATCATATTAATTTCTTCGTTTTTTTTTAGACATCAAAACTACTATCAAGCATTAAAATCTATTCTTTACATAAATTGCTAAACCCCAATTACAGATACTTTCTCTTTACTTCCCTCTCCTTCTTCTTTCTTTTTCCTTTTTTCTTTTCTCCCTTCTCCCCTCCCATTACAATATATCACTTCCGTTAAGTTAACCGTCTAAATAGGGCAAGATCTGGTCACACCTCCTCCCCCAATAGAAAATATGTTTCAGAGAGATATGAAATTAATCCCTCCCTAAACTCTATCATGTCACTTTTACACTCTCTGTCAAATTACAAAAAAATTTAATTTCATTTTTCGTTCCATTTCATTTTTGGAAGTGCTATCTGATGATCCGGCGTAATATAAAAGGGTTCTGGTGAAATAAATTATTATAATGGTACCTTAAAGTGGTCTGTTTTTCTTTAAAATATTAGCTCTGGATTTACATTGAGCTCTCAGGATTTCATCCTCCTTGGGAATACTCATACGGATTACCAAGTTCTTCATAACTTAATTATATATATATATATATATATATATATATATATATATATATATATATATATATAGTGTTTTGTTTTCTCTTTAAAAAACAATATATATATATATATATATATATATATATATATTAGGGAGCAGTGAAAAAACATAAGCTTTTCAGGCATCGTCTGTATGATTTTAACAAGCACCGTGAAAAATTTCAGATCATTTCATGCCCACTTTTCCTGCAACATTATGATTGATTTTATGTCAAATTTTAAAGTATACAAAAAATAGGTGTCATTTATTGTTTACCAGGATAATAACAAATAGTCGATTGGTGACATCAATTTTTTTTTACTATTACATTATCTTAAAATATCACAAGTTAATAGTGATATCTTCTCTTTTTGTTTTGGCGGGTGGGGGGCGTGGAGCCTGGACATCATTTTCCTCGTCAATTAATTTTGTCTATCCATCTCGCTATTTGTATCCCGTCACTTCAGTGCAAACTTCAGTCATCATTTTAACCGTCTTTCGACCGCGTGAGTACTGCTTGGCCACTTGGGTACTACTAATGGTATCTCAAGAATATCATTAACCTGTTGATCGTGAAATGATTGGTTTTTTTTTGCGGGGGGGTCTTTGCCAATTTAGCTTGGTAGTCACCAATTTTCTCATGTTAGCTACAGGAGGCATATCTTCATTCCCATTTCCATCTTCACTGTTCTACTCACTGCCAGTTAAACAAATCCTCGTCAAAAGCATCAACAGCAGAAATTTCTGCCTCCTCATCGGTCTGTAAGTGCATTCTTCCTTCTGCTAATTCTTCTCTAATTTTTCTTAACATTGAGACAGCTTTTTCTCGAACATTCTTGTCCTCATCTGCACACATACCAAGAAGAAGTTGAAGTGTGTGGGAGAAGTATACATTTCCCTGGACAAATCTCTTTACTATCATTTACAAGAAAGAAAATAGTTTTTATGCCTGATGATTACCGGAGAACCTGTTGATAGTTCTTGTACAGTTAAGGCAAAACCTAATACAGTTTACAATTTTAAAAAACAAGGTTCATAACCTTTATCGAATGGTTAGTGGGTTAATGCATTTTAAAATTTAGTTAGTGAATTTGCCATTTTATCATATTGACTTTAGCTTTTGTATGATAATGAGTCATTGTAATATAAATTAAACTGCAACACATAATTGATATATATATATATATATATATATATATATATATATATATATATATATATATATATATATATATAAAGGGTGTTACAATATCTTGGAACGATTTTCAATGTGAGTTAAGTTTAAGCGTCTAATGATTTTTTCTTTACCTTTCAGATTTGGCGGACATTTGGGCGATATTAATTTTCACACATATTTGCTTTGACATAAATAACATGGTCCAATAGTGAAATAAATAAATTTTCACCAATAACACTGATTTATTTACTGCTGACTTTGATCCGTCTTAATGAAAAACCCTTATATATAATCTGTCTTAATGAAATACCCTTTATATACCGTGTGTAAAAGCAAATTTATCCAAATTATATAACAGTAAAATTGTACAATTGTTAGTATCTTAGAAATGATTAAAGATATCTTACTGGAATTCACCGAGGTTTTAATAACACTATTGGGCGTTATTTTGAATAATAAGAATGTATTTAGCTCTAAGTGGAAATAATGATTGTTGTGACCTCCTGATTCAGTTTTCCTTATACACCTTTTTGTACCATTACCGAAGGTCTTAATGATCATTTTCCTCTCAGCATTGCTCATTTTCGAAGACATAATTGGGCGGACACAAAACGATTTAATCTGATCTTTTTCTAGTTGAATAAATCAAAGGCTTTTTCAGTGATTCTTACGACAAATGATGTCAAGATGGCTAAAAGTCTCATCTGAAAACATGAAAAAATTATTTCAAATAGTTTAGTGGATTTTTGGATATTAAACATTTTGTGGGATGGACAATTATCGCCTGCTATTATAAGATTTGAACAATAATGCTGTTAAACCCGGTATATATATATATATATATATATATATATATATATATATATATATATATATATATGTATGTATGTATGTATATATATATATATGTATGTCTATGTCTGTGTGTGTGTGTATTCTTTAGTGTCTCTGGCTCTTAGAACTACAAAATAAAGAAATACAGGACACGTGCGCTGTCAAATGTAGACATGAAACACTAATAGGTAATAAAGAAATTCTCTTTCAAGTGGAGGGAAAATGTTGTAAATTATAGCGATTTCACGCTGGGAAAGGAATGTATATATATATATATATATATATATATATATATATATATATATATATATATATAGTTATATCTGTGTTTGTGTCTGTGTGTTTCTTGGAAGCGTTGTGATAATGCGTTGGCACAAAGAAATTCGTTCCCTCATACCATGATATGCACAGTTAATTTTAAGTACCTTCATACATTCCGATGAGCGTGTGTGTAAAGTTTAGTAGGACCAGATATACACGTCTAAATATATACATATAAGCAAACAGTTTTTATTCGGCTTCGACAGTAACCATGTAAGAAGGCCTAGCGTACTCATGACCTCAGATAATGTTAGTGCGTTCGTCCTACGTTCGATGTCTTATTGAGTGAAACGTTTCAACAAATAGATTTAAGAATAGAATTGTTTTGATTGGAATATACACATAAACAGATTTATATCATATAATAATTGTGCTTGTCCCTGCCTTTGTTT
Source organism: Acanthosepion lycidas (assembly GCA_963932145.1). NCBI lineage: Eukaryota > Metazoa > Mollusca > Cephalopoda > Sepiida > Sepiidae > Acanthosepion > Acanthosepion lycidas. Next base: position 27,760,746 of record OZ010604.1, on the reverse strand, counting down.
GTTCACACAAATGTTACGCACTGTGAGTATTTCATTTATAATAGACTATGCCATTTTGATCACGTGCAAACACAAAAGACATATCAAAGATGCTACATGGTTTCAGTGAAAAAAAGAAAGAAATATGGGAGTGTTTAATGTCTCCTCCTAATACTTCATAAATAATAGAATATTCCGTTTTGATCGCGTGGAAGGACAAAAGGCATATCTGAAACACTACTTGGTTTCAGCGGAAAAAGGAAGGTATGCTTAATATCTCCTGCTACCGCCTAATAAATAATGGACTATTCCGTTTTCATCGCGTGAGATGAGAAAACATACATCAAAGACTGTACGTGGTTTCACTGAGAAACTAAAAGAGAGAAAGTAAAGAAGATAAACGTGTTTAATGTCTGTTTCAGTGAAATGGAAATGTTATCAATTTCAAAACCTTACTTCTTTGAATAACGACCAGCATTCATGTTCATGCTTGTCAATGCAATATTTTGTTAAAGTGGGTAAGCTCGAATAATTAATTTTTCACGGGTTAAAACACAGGCAAGAAATGCGAGAAAAGAAACTATTAGAATAGAATTTACGGTTGCATCTATCTAATTAACAGTAAAACGATAAAGCATAGCAATCTAGTACTAGGATTAATGTCATGCAGTAAGAGGGGGGAATAATTGCTGTGAAAATACTCGGCGGTTGAAAAGGACTTATAACAATTATGCATACTAAAAAAATAATAAATCTTAATACTAAAAAATAAAGTAAATAAATTTTAATACTAAAAAAAATAAAAATTTTAATACTAAATAAACTAATATTAAATAATACTAAATAAACTAAATAAATTTTAATAATACTAAATAAACTAAATAAATTTTAATACTTAATAAACTAAATAAATTTTAATACTAAAAAAATAAACAAAAATAAATTTTAATCCTAAAAACTTAAATAATAGCTGTCAAGTTTCATTTAATAAAAATGAATTAATAATAATGGCTGACAATGCTTAATCTAATAAAAAACGAAGATAAAAGTAAATATTAATAAAAAAATGAATAATATTGTTTAAAAATGTTTAATCTTATAAAAAATGAAGATGAAATTAAATATTAGCCAAAAAACAATATTGGTTTAAAATGTTTAATCTGATAAAAAAGATGAAAACAAATACTATTCAAAAATCGCAATATTAATTTAAAATGTTTAAGCTGATAAAAAATGAAGATGAAAATTTACTTTCATCTTCATTTTTTTTCTAGTGAAAAATTAATAATAATGGCTGACAATTCTTCATCTAATAATAAATGAAGATGAAAGTAAATACTAGTGAAAAATTAATAATAATGGCTGACAATTCTTCATCTAATAATAAATGGAGATGAAAGTAAATGCTAGTCAAAAATTCATAATGACTGACAATGCTTCATCTAATAAAAAAAACGAAGATAAAAGTAAGTACTAATAAAAAAATAAATACTAGCCAAAAAACAATATTGGTTTAACATGTTTAATCTGATAAAAAAAGATGAAAGTAAATACTAATCAATAATGACAATATTGATTTGAAATGTTTAATCTGAGAAAAAATGAAGATGAAAGCAAATACGAGTCAAAGATAAATAATCTTGTTTGAAAATGGTTAATCTGATAAAAAAAATGAAGTAATTACTAGTTAAAAATGAATAATAAATTTAGGCAATGTTTTATTGAATACTAGCAAATTCATGTTAATGCTACGAATTTTCTGTGTTTTGACTGTTTAAGTCTAATTTTATCTTTCTGTAATTTCAGAGTTTCTTTTGCAGGCTAAAAAAATACAAAATGCAGAAGTTATAGTGCGATATATTAGTCAGAATCTTTGTCTGACTAAAGGGCGAGGACGGGGAATGATGAAAAAAAAAGAAGACAATGTCTAAGACTAGAATTTTCGAGGTTGATTTCTCTGCCCAATTCCATGATAATTTTGTCTCTTGGGTAAATTTGTGAAAGCCGTAAAAGTTGTAAGTGCCAGCAGAGCGAAACATTTTCATGTAAGAAAAATCTTCCCGCTAAACCCCAAAAGGACTTGGACACCAATTTCTCCTTTCTCCGACTAGTGACTGCCGAAGCATTTTTTTTATTATTGATAGGTGGGGGAGTTTCTGACTCGTTCTCTTAGATCAATTAATATTCTTCATTCATCTTTTATTTTTGTATATTTACCCATTTTTTGTCTTTCTTTTTCTTCTTTTGGCATTTCCAGCTTCATTCTTTGGTCTTTTATTTGGAAATGAATTCACTTTTCTTTTTTCCATTTGCTCACGATATGAATATTTATTTTCTTTCTATTTTTCCTTTAATTTGACATATCGTTTTCTTCTTCTTCATCTGTTTCTTGTCGCCGTTGACGTCCTTCTTCCTTTTCTACTTCTTCTTCTTCTGCTGCTGCTTTTGGCTGCTGCTTCCTTTTGTCTTCTGCTCTTCGTCGTTCTCCTCATTTCTTTTTTCTTCTTCTTTTCACGACCGTACTTAAAGAAAGAAAGCTAATAAATAGACAAAGAAAAAAAAAAAAACAGAACCAAAAACAAAGATGGCTCTATGCCGGATAGATCCTGTCTAGACCCATCACACAAAGACGTCTTATCAATTTATAAACGGTAGCGTAAAGTCCAACTTTCAAAACCTGCAAATTTTATACGTCAACTCTGGGCAGCAATCTCTCCCAAGACGGACAACGTTCCCAGTTTGTCGAAGTTACTTCTTTTTTTATATCATTATTTTAGCGCATCTGTTCCGCAGGACTGACCACTCACGGTCCAGGTCAGCCGGTCGAAGTTTATGAGTGACACCAAGTGAAGAAACTGGACTTGTCAGAATTACCCGTATTCGCCATGTCGTTATTATGTTCGTCTCTGACGTCAGCTTAAGGCTTCCATCTTGGCGGATATCGACGCCATATTGCATTTGTTTATGGGCCGGAAGACGAGATTACACCTTTCAATTTATTCATGCTTTCTTATTCTTCTTTCTTTACGGGTCAGTTTTATTTCTTTCTGGACACTTTCCTTTCTTGATATTGTTTTTCCATTTTATTTCTTCATTGATAAATACAATTCACTGTATTAGAAATTCAGGTATATAAACACACGCACGTATGTGCACATACTTCTGCACTCACTTGCTCATACGACATATATTCACACATACAGCCGCAAACATACATACATACAGACACACACACACACATGCCTACACGTAGGCACGCACACACACACACATACATATATATATATATATATATATATATATATATATATATATATATATATATATATATATATATATATATATATATATATATATATATATAAAAGTAAGGCACGTCAGGCTATATGACAGTTCCGTATACGATAAAGGTTCGATTCCTGTCGGAGGACGAATATTTTCTATGAAAATTTCTTGGACATTCAGGCCGGTAAATGTTGTTTAATACTGTTTATTATAAACAGAGCATTTACTTAAAATATTTGTATCTATAAAAAGAATGTATAAACATAAAAAATGTCTTGATATGTATATATATATATATATATATATATATATATATATATATGTGTGTGTGTGTGTGTGTGTGTATGTGAGTCAAAATACTCAGAGTGTATGGAGTGTATCTGTAGAAGAGACATATTGAATAAAAATGAAAACTATATTTAGTCGTAGCCGACAATATATATATATATATATATATATATATATATTGTCATATGCCCTACTCGACGAATAATTCATAACGAAATCATACGCCGACCAGGAGATATATACATTCTCACGTCTATGGAGAGATATCGGCTATCTCCCTCAGACCATGACAAATGGCCAATTAGTAAACACTGTTTGATTAGGATAATCTTTTCCCAGGTTCGCTTCGGTTTCAACACAAATACTGATCCACAATTCAAGGATGTACGATAAGGCGTTATAAATTTTGGTATAAGAATTTTAATATATACATATATTAAAGATATTATAATAAAAGAAAAATATAAGCATGAGTAAAGCATCCAACGACCAGAAACTCAAGACTTATGTTGGGATACCAAAATATGCCGAAATCCAAGTGGATTGGACTGAACCCGAACGGATAAAAGAAATAACCGAAAAAAAAAGATGGGATATGATTTATATATTACTATTTTGACATGTGGAAAGGTGTTTGTGAGAACATAAAATTTATGGATGCATGTGTATCTTTCTAACACGGGTCCAAAATATATAGTTACTTATCTTTATATTCAGTTCTCTCTCTTACTGATTGTCATTTCTTTTCTCTCTCACGTTTCTTCTTTTATTTCTTTCTTTCTTTTCTTTACACAAATTCAATTTCAAACACGGTCCGGTTGCAACAGAGATATATACTTCTTTTTCTCTCTTGTTTTCTCTTTTCTTTCTTTCTTCTTTTTTACACAGTTCAGCTTCAAACACGCTCCGGCTGCAACAGAGATATATACTTTCTTCTTCTCTCTTTATTTCTCTTTTCTTTGTTCGAACACAGGCTGTATTCTCGGTGTGCAAATTTCCTTGCGTCTTCTGTGATGAATAACTCGATTTATCTTCTTCAATCTGGAGTTGACGAACAGAAATATACATCCTTATATTTCATCCGGAGTTTGTATATGTTTGTATTACTGTTTCTGTTAATATATTTGTTTAACTCAATTCCTCTCTTTGTGTCTTTATTTCTGACCCCGACATGGTCACCACAAAAGGCGACACACAAGATACTATTATGATATTTGTTTAATTTTTCTTGTGTTCGAACAAGTGTTTACTTTACTGGAAAAAAATTAAAAGCCAACGCTCAATAATATTAACTACAAACACAGACACAGTGTGCTGTGTTCGGAAAATAAAACACCCCTGTGTCTCTAGAAACGTACGCACAACATATGCACCCAATTAAAAAGCATAAGTAAAATCATCCTTGACAATGAGTAAAAGTATAGCCGAAAGCGCTCGGAATTATAGAACATTTGGAGAGAAAAGAAAACACTTGCAAAATCAAAATTACAACGAACAAATATTATCTATGAGTTTAAATGTCCTTTAAGGAAATGTGTTCCCTATCAAACCGAATTCATAATTACATCGGTCACACTACTATATGCCTCTGACCACAGCTCTATTAGAATCCTTTTAAACATACACAAACTTACTAGACTCCATCAGAAACATACCAGTATAAAATACAAACATAATAACCTCATTCACATGTAAAAAAAAAAGATTAAAAATAATGAAAGCCTTAATAATAATAAAAAGGCCAACACTTAATAATCTTAACTACGAACACAGCCACAATATGCTTTAATCAGAAAATAAAACATCCCTATAAATCTAGAAACATACAAACAACACGTACACCCAATTAAAAAGCAAAAATGAATCATCCTTGATAATGGCTAAAAGTATGGCCTCGGCATTATAGAACATTTGGTCAGTTTCTACACAATCTGTGCCGAGAAAAGAAAATTCTCTTTTGAACGCAAGAAAAATTAAATAAAAAGCTTAATTATAGTACTTTGTCTGTCGTCTTCAATGAAAAATGTATAAATGAAGGATTGCTGCCTAAATAGACAATATATGTGTGCAGTCAAAATATAAAACATACAGAAAGTATGGGATTAAGGGAGAAACAGTTTCCACTTTCATGGACAAATAAGAGGAATCCAGCTTAAAAAAAGAATAAAATTCCAACAACATGCAAGCGTGCATGGATGTACATATACATGTATATGTATATTTAAGTGTATGTACATATCAATAAACTCATCCATATATAGACATGTACGCATAAAAATATAACTCAGGCAACTTTGTTGAAAAAATAAGGAATATTTGAATATAAATTGAATTATATATACATGCAAACACTCGTCTCTCTCTGTCTCTGTCTCTGTCTCTGTCTCTGTCTCTCTCTCTCTCTCTCTCTATATATATATATATATATATGTGTGTGTGTGTGTGTATTTGAATAATCTTTCAAAAATATTTTAAAATACCTCGAAAGAGATTACGTTGTAGAAATCACTGATGTGTATATATATATATGTGTGTATGTGTGTCTGCATATGTGTTTGTGTTCATGTTTAACGAATCTCTAATTTTATATACATATACATATATATGCATTTATGTATATTTAAATATATGCATATATATATATATATATACAGAGAGAGAGAGAGGGGGAGATTTCTCATACAGAGCTACGTATGCACACATACACGCACTCACATATATATAGACACACACATAGGTACGTATATATATATATATATATATATATATATATATATATATATATATATATATATATATATATATATATATATTAGGTTGGTGCAAAAATAATGACGTAATAATGTCGTTTTTTGACGTATTTTTAACGTCAAAAACGACATTATTACGTCAT
>OZ010604.1:27724301-27749301 GCA_963932145.1 Acanthosepion lycidas | reverse complement strand
ATATGGCCATTTTGGTCAAAACTAGTCGAGGAATCTAAATGAAATAATAAAAAAAACGAAAGAACATTAATCTACAACCCAGTGTGTCTGAAGATTTTAATTTTTTTAATTTTTTTATCGTTCAATATATATATATATATATATATATATATATATATTAGATAGGAAAAGAGAATATTTATAAGGCATTTTTTTAAGCAAAAGCTAAAATAAAAACAACCGGTTTCGTCCCTGGACTTATCAAGTTTATTTATTCTAGGAGTTTAAAAAAAGCGTGTAAATTAATTTTAAATTAACGAGTGTAATGGAATTGAAAAAAAATTATGAATTTCAAGAAACTAGAATCCAATAACATTCAGACCCAGTAAGCATCCCCTCTTTTTACAAAGGGAAGGCCCACGGGATCTGGTATATAAGGACTCTAGAACCGTGAGGAATGGAGTTGGACCTAGATAAAATTATAAATCGGTCGCCACTAAAATTTTCCACACATTTCCTACTATTTATTAAATGTTCAGCAATAGCAGAACCAGAACTGTTGGTCAGTTGGCTATTCCTGGAGGACGGATTCCTAGGGGGGAAATGCTGTTTTATTCTCGAATCCAAACGCTGCAACGTCCTCCCTATGTCGTCGCGTCCACAACTACACTTGTATTGGTAAATCACTGAATTAACATGTTGGGGCGGGTGGACGTCCTTACGAATGGAAGAGAAAGCAGGACGGGTAACAAATATCACTCTAACATTCACCGAAAAATAACAACTATTGATTAAACGTGAAATACGTTTGGATAAAATCTCACCCTTTGTACTAATATAAGGAAGACGCAAATAAACTGGCCATTTATCAGCTAATTGCAGCTTCAACTTATAAAATTTACTGATGATGTCTTGAATAAAGGAGTCTAAAACAGTTTATATATATATAAATATATATATATATATTATTTTAAATTCATTTGCAATGCTCTTCAACTAAAATAGAGCTCTGCTAGCCACTGACGTCTTTGGTATTGTAAAAAAAAAATTCACTTTCTCTCTGACATGTGACGATATCTTGGGTGAAGAATCTCTGACTGATGCCAAATCGTCAATTAACGTGTTAAATTTATCGAACACTATTACGAAGATGGACGTTCAAACAGAAATGCATTTCACGCACTTTGCGATTTTTTGTTCAGCATAATCGACCAAGCGAGCGTGCAATCTTAAAACTGCCTCCTCAAACACATATGTGCATAAATTAAAAATAATAATATATAAGTTTTTAAGCCTGGAAAAATATGTCAATCATATTTTTGTATGAAAATGGAGATCTGATGAAATACGACCAAAATTACGGTCCTAAGGAAATAAATTATAATCCCATGAACCCTTAAATTAGTCTTCTATACTTCTTACTATATATATATATATATATATATATATATATATATATATATATATATACAGAGAGAGGGAGAGAAATAGATAGATAGATAGATAGATAGATAGATAGATAGATGAGACATATAAGTTTCATTCAGCTTAAAGTCGTTTTTCTGCATCGCTCTCTCTCTTTTCACCAACACCTGACTTTTACACCTATTTTAACCCTTTAAATTAATTTCTTCTTCCATCTCTTCTTTACTCGACCATCCTTTCCAATATTCTCCTTTGTCAACTTCTTCCTGTATAACTACCACTTCAGTTACTAATTCTGTTTTCGCAAAACCTTATTTGGCCTTTTATTTTCCTCGCAGACGCTTCATTATCCATTCACTCGCCGCCTTCTGATCGTTATAACATTTCTCTACACAGGCCAGAAGGCTATTCGAAATAGAAATCTCTACCTTCAGAGGAACGTGGGTGGGGTTCCTTCACGAGTGCCGGACCGTGTTCGTACAAATGAGCGTGCACGTGAATAAAAGAATTGCAGGCTCAATCATTGCAACCCTTGTCAACAACCAAGTATTCTTTAGGGCAATGTCGCACTTTCTTACTGTTTTCTATTTGGAAGATCTATTTTTTCTTTTCATTTGCAGTTTCGATTTTAGATAGAGCATTATACTTTCACTTTCACTTTCATTTTCAGCTTTTGCTTTGATCTTGTGTATGTCAAAAGCAAAGTGAGAGCGTTTCATTACACGTATGTATTTTTCGGGAGATACAATTATGCAGTTGCTGATCGAGACGAGGATGAAATGCGTGATATTATATAGACATGAGAGCGAAAAGCCTGCTGTATTCTGGGATTATAAAAGTAAAAGTTGGAAGAGAAAAGCTATGAATAAGAAAAGAAGTAAGAAATAGAAAACAAAATCAGAAATAAAAAAGGAATCACATTACTACTGTTGAAATGATCTAGCTCATTAATTTCTCTATCTGTCTAGCTATCTATTTAAACACACACACGCACACACACATATATCTGTGTCCATATCTATCTATCTATCTATCTATCTATCTATCTATCTCTATCTCCCCCCCTCTCTCTCTCTCTATATATATATATATATATATATATATATATATGTATACATATATTATTGTGTTCAGACCTTTCTATCTTTATATCTCATTCAGTTCATATCTCATTCAGTTCATATCTATCTATCTATCTATCTATCTATCTATCTATCCCTCTCTCTCTCTCTCTCTATATATATATATATATATATATATATATATATGTATACATATATTATTGTGTTCAGACCTTTCTATCTTTATATCTCATTCAGTTCATATTTATTTATTTATTTATCTATCTATCTATCTATCTGTGTGTGTATATATATATATATATATATATATATATATATATATATATATATATATATATATATATATATATATATAAATCTGTTCATACCTTTCTATCTATCTTTCTATATTTGTATCTCATTCAGTTCATATCTATAACTCAGTCTTTGCATGTCTGTTCTGTCTGTTTATACCTATCTTAGTCTGTTTTATGTCTATCTAACTGTGTTCAAAAACCTCTATGTATGTAAGTATATATATATATATATATATATATATATATATATATATATATATATATATATATATATATATATATATGTTTGTATCTATGTATGTATATAAATATATATACATAGATATCTTTTCAAGTTTATCTAATTTTGTTCACATCTATCTATCTATCTATCTATCTATCTATCTATCTGCCTGTCTGTCTGTCTATTGTTTCCTATGTAGGCCGATACTCGTAGACAACACAAAGACATTATACAAAGTAAATTCAAATAAGACGACAAATACTTGAAGCAATAAATATAAAAGTATAAAAAGCTAGCATAAACTAGACAGTTAAATATATTTGGTAATTAAGAATCAGCTTGGCCTAGTCTATTTAATACCACGAATCGTTTTGTCTATGTTGTAAGCAGCTCGACAACGACGTCAACAACATGTCCAAAACATAATATAAGTTCTACGCACCAAATGCCATTGTGCCAAAGAATAGAGAGACCAAAATAAAGAAAAAACAAAATTCCACCAACATTTTCTTGAATTTCAAAAAACAAAGATTCTCTTTTTCTTTTTCTTTTTTAAAAAAAAAATAACCTGTTCGATTTATACGCTCTATACTTGTGTAATATGAGAAAGCCTTCTTTTTATTTATTATATGTGAATTCCCATAACTTCTTAACCGTTATAGATTCAGAGATGTCCTTCTATATTGCCAGTCATCCAGGGCTACAGAGTTGTATATTAGTGTCGTAATGGAAAAGAAATGCTGATTCATTCTTTTTTCTCAAATAAGCATTTCTCAACAGTACCATACCGACAATACACAAGGATTGAAATTGAACTCAGATCACTGATCTTAGTTCTCTCGACAAGAACATTTACGCTACCAGGAAATATACTCGCAAATAATTAGTAATGCTAATGTTAATGGTAGTATGAACCGTTTCCTTATAAGGAAACATTCGGCATTCATTGATGGAGCAGCCAGTCCTATTACCGTTTGAAATAAGGCATATTCAAAAGATATTCTATTTTAAATTATTTCCAAATAATCGACTCTAGATTCTTATATTGGTCAACGTTTGGTCGACAATCCCTTGTGTGCATTGGATATCAGGAGGACAGGTTCGACATGTTACGCAGGGAACATTCTCTAAATTTGTTTAGCATTGTTGAAGCAATTAGAATCAAATTTAGAAGATCTACGCAGTTCAGGCAAAAAGACAGTTTCAAATGCTCCCTTCCTCTTTAGGAAAAACACTAAACATGACGATATTTATCTTTTACTTGTCCGCCAATTTGTTCTCCTAAGGAATTAGTCTCCTAAAGAGGAGAGATATTTTCTATGAAATTTCTCGGACATTCAGGCCGGTAAATGTTATTTAATACTGTTTATTATAAACAGAGCATTTACTTAAATACTTGTATCTATAAAAAAAAAAAAAAAAAAAAAAAAAAGATCGTTAAAAATAAAAATGTCTTTAATAAATAAATTGTCGGACTTTGTCCATTTCTTAATGTATGACGTCATTTGTTTACATTTGATACGCCATGAGCAGTTATGAATGTACGAGATTCATGGAAGATTGAAGTTTATAAGCAGTAAATTCGACCTTGCCAACCGAACGATCCTTTGTGGCCGAATCGGTTAGGCGGTTCCGTATAGGATGCAGGTTCGAGTCCTGTCAAAGGAAGAATATTTTCTATGAAAATTTCTCGGACATTCAGGCCGGTAAATGTTATTTAATACTGTTTATTATAAACAGAGCATTTACTTAAATACTTGTATCTATAAAAAAAAAAATAAATAAAAACGTTAAAAATAAAAATGTCTTTAATAAATAAATTGTCGGACTTTGTCCAGTTCTTAATATATATATATATATAATTTTTTCATATAGACAAAAACAATTTACTGACTAAAAAGCTCCAACTTCGTTACAGCGCATTTAAATTGCACTTCAACTGGTGAGAACCAAAATGGTTATGAACAATTCTGTTTGTAACAAGCTGCATGTGAAACATCTCTTCCCTTCTATCATTTTTTTGACAAAAAATACATAAAGGCAAAAAAGTGACGGAGTGATACTATAGTGCTTGTTGATAGCAGTTTGGTGAAGGATGGTTGAGATGTTAAAATAATAGCTAGACCTGAAATTTTTCTTTTCGACAACAATGGTCACAGCATTTCCAAGCCTTGGGATAAATTCAAACGATAGTTATAGTCGTAATTGGGAATTTTTTTGATTATTTTAAAAACTGAGCCAGAACTGAATTGCATATATTTTACGATACAGTTACCATTACTGGTTTTGTAATCAATAAAAGTGTTTTGTAATTTAACAAATCAAGAGGTGGAGATTTCTTCTTGGTATGTTGAATACATAAGTTATTCGGGGTTTTTTTAATCAATAAGTTGTAATCTAGAAATGAAGATATAAGTAGAAAGCTATGTAAACGTATGGAATATTAATATAACATTTATAAACAAATTTTGACCTATTGTCGGACTATATAACGTGTAGATAAGTATGGCTGTAAATCAATTTACCTAAACGTATTACTAGTATTATACATGCGCAAAAACATTTTAAGAATCATAATCTAGTATAGATTAACGGAGGGGTATATAAGAGGCTAGAAATACATCAAAGGAGGTGAATTATTATTTTAAACGTTTAGAGTTATGTATTTAAAAGTTTAGTAAGACTGTAATGTTAGATCTTTAATATGCCTCCAAAAAACGGTAGTTTCATATATTTGATTTAATGATTTAAAACAATATTATATGTATTACCCATATCCCCGTATTATGAACATGTCACTTAGTAAGAATTTCAAAATAATTCAGCAGACGCTGTTATTTTATACAAACAGCATTTTTGATGATTGCTTTAATGGGGTGAACGCCATAGAGCTCCCCACATTAAAGTTACCTTGTGTCACTTCCTGCCAGTGTGAGGCGGAAACAATATACAATCGTTTCTCCGCCATTTAGCTAAGATCAAAGGGAAGTATGATCTTTCTCTCTCTCGCCCTCTTCCATTCTTTCTTTCTTTCTTTCTTTCTTTCTTTCTTTCTTTCTTTCTTTCTTTTTCTCACTGATATCAAGTAGTATCTTTTCTCCTTATCCAACGTGACCAAAACAGAATAATGCATTATTTGTGCGTTATTGGCAGGTCGTAACTGCCGTACGAACTAGCGAACAGCGGGAGAAGCACTGTTATAATAGGATATTTCATTAAAATTTTAAGGATTTAATTTCTTTTTTTTTTATAATTCAGTATTATTTCTTGTTTATTAAAAAAAAAAATGCATATATCATCGCAGTTAGAATCTCACTGTAATTTACCCCTGAAGATGATCTCAGAAAAGATCGAAAGAACTTGGGTTAAAAAAAAACAAAAACAAAAACAAAACACGCCTTACTTGATGCATTTAATCTTAAAGGCAAGAAACTAATTAGACAAACGGAAATCATCTGTATAAAAATAAGTAGACAAAATACGCCTATATTATTCAATGAAACATGTTTGAATGAAGATATGCTAACTATATACACACACACACACACAAACATACACACAATATATATATATATATATATATATATATATATATATATATATATATATATATATATATATATACACACCTAGTGAGCCAGACAAACCTACCTAGGTTTCACCTAAACGGATCGTCAGGGAAAGTCGGCTAAAGAGGCAAAGTGAAACTCATATTATATATTTGTATATATATATATATATATATAATTGTGTATTTGGGCAGCAAACCTACTGTCATAAAGTTTCATTAAAAATGATTGACACAAAGCTTGTAAAAACTCTTCAAAAGTTGTGCACATCCGAGCGTTTTCGACCATAATTTTAGTCATTATCAAGGATGTTCTTTTTTGTTTATTGTTTTTTTTATTTTTTTATTTTTTTTCCTCTAGGTACATAGAAAATATTAGACACTCAGTTAAAAAATAGATGGATAGATCTGAACGCATTGGGAAAAACAGATAGATAGATAGATAGATATAAAAAGACAGACAGATAGATATTAAAAAATATAGACAGATAGATAGACAGAGAATTCGCGAAAGTAACCGATATTCTCCAATTTGCACAGTGTCGAGAACGAATACTTTTATAAATTATCAGACATGATTCTGTTTCTATTGAATTTTGTCTGCTGTCGGAAAAATGAAATCACTGGACAGATAAAAAGAAACAATCAGAAAATATATATAAATGTAATCGGGGAAAAAAGAGAGAAACACCAATATAATGCGACGTTTGTTTACACTAAGGTGTTTAGGAATGTCTCGCTTGTATATTTGCGTTTTCATTAGCTGATACGAAAAGATGCGCATCGCTTTTTCCGAAGGCATCTTGGGAAAAAAATTATTTTTACATTAATAGCAACTGTCTACATGCCTAACGTATCAAGCGTTTCCTTATTTATTTGCTTCTTTCAAGTATTAAACGTCGACAACAAGATGACAGAATGCATGGTATTTAACAAAAGACTGATCCTAAAATGCTAATTAAAAGTCAGAAATACCAAAATCCAACAAGTGAAAAACAAAAAAAAATCTGGGAAATGTTTTAACAGAGGACGGAAACTGCGACACTGAAATCCGAAGCTAAGCAATATAATAAGAAAAAAGAAAATAGTTCTGAACTATTAAGTGATATCTGTTCTCCTATATAGCAGTGAATGCTGGACAATCTCCTCAAACATCAAGTGGCGGGAAGCAACGGAAATGTGTTTCTACATAGGGTGCTGCGGATACCATCGACTCAATACGGGAGTAACTACGAAGTTTTAAATGTAAACAAAAAGGAAAAACATGTTTAACATCAAGTAGAGACAACGGAAATTTCTCGGTCACATAATGAGGAAAGGGAGCTTGGAAAACCTAATATGCACAAAATATTCTAAAACAATGCAAAACTTAGTACCCTTGACAAAATGAATTTCGGGAATTTGGGAAGAAATAACAAAAAGTCAAAATTTATTAACAGCTACAAAAGCCAGGAAATTGTGGAGAGTCATGATAACCTACGTCCTGAAGAGACACAACACTTTAAGGGGATCTCTTTTATTATTGCACCTGTTTAGACATTTTCTAAACATACTGTACAAGGCCATATTTTCATATGATGATTATGACGAGAACATTGTCAACATCGCTTCAGATTACTTCTTCACATAACCATACACTTTTTTTTCATATCCAATCATCTATTAGGTTGGTGCAAAAATAATGTCGTTTTCTCACATATGTTACTATTATTTTGGCACCAACCTAATATAAAGAGGAAGAAAATCATAGCTCTCCACAACATCCTGTTTTTGTTGCTCTAAATAACTTTTGAACTTTTTCCTTGCCTCTTTGTATCTATTCTCTCATGCATTTGCACAAACTCGTTAAACGTAGATTTTCCACCATTTTTCTTACTCTGAGTATATCTTCTGAGTGTTAAATTCGCCAAACCGTCTTTCCTTATTATATGTACCATATATTTCAACACTTTCATAGGATAAGTACAATTATCCGTTTATATCGTATTTTTCTTAAGGCTTCCATATCAATCATATAATTTGTCTTTGGTATCCTCAGCACTCTTTGATGTAACCATATATTTTTTTGCTTCAAGTCACTTCAACTATGAAACGACTGTATAGCATTCCCTGATTTAGAGATCATCTATTTCATATACATTCACCAGTTTTTTTTTCTCTTGATTCTAAAGAGATTCTAATATCTCTTATTACTTTGCTTAGATTCTATTTGACATATTTTACTATTCTTATACCCTTTCATATTACTGTGACACGTCTTTCTTCGTCTATTACGAAACTACAAATGAAAGATGAATTTACCTACTGTCTTGATTTCGACGTCATCAATAGGTAACTTATAATTTCGGAAATTCTCCTCTTTTTGCTCACTGAGAAATATGCATTCTCTCTACTTATAGAAGATAGCATTTCCTTCCAGCTCTCCTTTGCTATATTTTCTAAATGGTCAAGATTTCTTTAAAAAATCAAATGAAACATAACAAATAAAAAATGTATTGTAATGAGGCCCATATCGATTTTTTTTCTATTTCGCTGAAATTTATTGAATATGCAATGTAAGAGAGATCTTAAATAAAAATGAAAAAGGTAAAAGAAAAATAATTTACAAAAAAATATCTACAAAATCGAATTCCCAAAATAAACCATAATTTATTTACCTTATTTAAATGAATTGTTCCGACCGGGTAATCAATGCTGTAGTTCTCACTATTACCCAGTCTATACGCCCTTCTCCAAAAACGCCGGCACTACAGGTTCAGGTATGCGCACCGTATGCCGGATAGGAGGATTCCGATAGTCCTTCTGTACGGCGAATTTGCCAGCGGCAAGAGGGCAAGAGAGCGACATCATCTTCGCTTCACGGACGTCTGTAAAAGGGACAAGAAGGCGATGAACATAGACATCGATAGGCTGGAAGACGTTGCCAACGATCGCACGCGCTGGAGACGTGATTTACACCGAGGCCTGGAGCGTGGAGAGGAAAAACAAAGACTTTAGCGCCGGGAAGAAGCACGACTGAAAGAAATCAACAAGGGGACATCAGGTGAGAGTGTCTTTCACATGCATTTCATTGCAATCGAGATTGGCACTCCCGTCTGGGCCTATGCAACCATAACAGATGCTGCACCGCTATCAGCAGCTGAAGCATAACTCTTGGCGCCGATAGAGGGTCTCTCAAGACCGGCGGTTGCCATATCGCATTTACTTGCGGACTATTGTCCTCATCGTTGTTGCTTTTATTATAACTTTCATCTCGTGTTTGTCGATCTGGGTATACTTCGGGAAATTTCGAACTGAAACCTTTATTTAATCTGCGATGGCCATGTCTATGAATATCTCGTCCTGATCTTATTTAATACTGCACAGTTATTGTTTGCTAATTTTAAATCTGCACTACCCTGCCCAGAGACTGAACTTAAAATGCTGCCACACATAATCCGGTGCTCCTGATATTTCTTTAGAGCTCCTTGAAAAATTCAAAAAAGAATCAGCAATATTATTGGTCCTGACCTGGTCTCTCAGTTCCCATCGCCATGAGGTTGCCTCCCTGTGCCTTTTCATGGTAATTGTTCGGATAATCTATTCGGTATTGCTCCAAGACTGGCGGCAAGATTTCATCGCTTCAAACTTGAATTGGCTAAATGTGACCGTAAGTTCTATGTTAACAGTTTCTTCTATCGCGCTTTTCGCTTGTGGAACTCCCTTCCGCCTTTTTGATTTACAGTCAAGTTTGATCTTAAAAATTTAAAGGCAATGTCAAACGCTATCTACTGTCCTCCTGATTACTCTTTCTACTTCTCGCTCATTATTAATCTTTCTGTTCCTAATTCTTCCCCACTCTGTAATCCATTGTGTCATTAGTGGCTTTACTGCCTTGCATGGGGTGATATGGATAAAAAAATAAAATATAAAACATTAGCAAATTCTCGAACTTGATATGAACTCAGTGAGCAATAACAGAGCAATACTAAAAATAAGAACTAGATATAATCAGCAGAATGAGAACATTCTCATCCTATAGATTAAATAAAGGGTTCAGAATTTCCCTGAAGGTTACACCAATCGACAAGTACCTGATGATGGCCAGAGGGTATGAAGTTTGAAATGTTGTGATAATAATTACAAAAGTGAGGACAACATTCTGGTTGTTAATAATGAAAATATCTCTTCATTCGTGTAATTAAGACAGAAACGAAAGTTTTTAGAGATGCTAAGTAAAAAAAAAGATGTTTAGTGTTTTACTGATAGTAGAAACGGAAAATAAATTATAAAATCTCCTACAGAAGTTAGCAAAGGAGAGCAAGAAGAAGGGACTAAGCATAAACTACAAAAAGACAGAATGCATGGTCATCAGTAAAAGGATGAGCCCGAAATACGATTTGCTGGTCGGTAATGCTAGGCTCTAGCAAATGTAGAAGTTTAAATATCTGGGAAGCGTTTTGACAGAGTACGGTAAGCGCGTCACTGAGATCCGTAGACGTATTGAGATGGCCAAGGACGAGTTCCAAAAGCTGGACAGAGTATTGCGAGACAGGAGAGTTTCTTTGATAACAAAGAAAAAAATTACTGGGCTGTTACGTGACATCTGTCTTTCCTTACGGCAGCGAATGTTGGACGATTTCCTCAAAGATAAAGAAGTGACTCGAGGCGACGGAGATGTGGTTCTACAAAAGGATGCTAAGGATATCATGGGCCGAGTGTGTGTGCAACGATGAGATCTTAGAGAGGTTACAAACAAGGATAAGGCTCATACTTAATATCAGGAAGAGCCAGCTCAAGTTTCTGGGACGCATAATGAGGAAGGAAGGCCTGGAGAATCTGATACTCACGGGTAGAATAGAGTGAAAGAAAGATAAGGGAAAACAACGTGTGACATACCTGACGGGCTTAAGATGTCAGAACGTGGTCTGGGGAAGGAAGCAGAGGGAAGGAACTTCTTGAGAGATGCAAGGGATAAAGAGAGTTGGAGAGCCATGATTGCCTACGTTCCTGAAAGTACATGGCACATAAAAAGAAAGTTTTCGCTTTAATATTTTTCCTTTCCTTTCTTCTTTTCTCTTAATTCTGTTTCTCCGTTCTTTATTACTTTCTTGTTTTATTTATAAATATTAGGTTGGTGCAAAAATAATGACGTAATAATGTCGTTTTTTGACGTTAAAAATACGTCAAAAAAACGACATTATTACGTCATTATTTTTGCACCAACCTAATATTTATCGTATTACTTTATTTTCTGTTTTCTTGTTTATTTCTCTATTAAATGTTCCTTTGATTCTCTTCTTCGTGTTGTTTTTCGTGTTCGTCTCATCATCGAATAGGTTTATGATTATTTACGTTTGTTTTCCTTTTTAATAAACATTTCTCCATTCCGTTTTGAATTATCTGCCAACTAATTTTCATTTTTTTTGTCTTTTCTCTAAACGTCTTCAATTTTTCTTATTTCTTGCCTGTATTAAATATTTTTATTCGTTTGTAATTTCGTTGTTTTTTTCTTCTTTTCTTTCCACTTTTATTTTCACTTCTTATTTTTCATGTCTTATTTTGTGTTGGTTTTTTAATAATTTTGTTAAATTATCTTATGTTTTTCTTCTTCCTTCATCTTTCTTTCTTTATTTTAGTCTTTCTTTCTTTTAACCGTCTCACTATTTTTTCTCTTTCTACTTTCCGTGAATTTTTTAGTGTTAGTTTTTTAATTAATATCTTTATTGTTTCTATGTTATTTTTTTTATTGTTTTAAGTTTATTATTTTATTTGATTATTTTCAGTTTCAATGAATGTTGAACTCGTTTTCATTTCTTCTCATATTTTCCATGGTTTCTTTATTTGTTTTCTCATTTCATTGGAGGATTGTAAACGTTTTCTTTCTTTGTTTCTTTTATTTTTTTTTATTCATTCTTTAGTTAATCTTTCAGGCTTTATTGTTTTTGTTTTTTTTTTACTTCCATTTGTTTTTCTTTGTTTGGCTTTCTTTTCTTACTTTCTTTCTTTACTATATTTAGTGTATCATTCTTTCTATAATTTGTTTCTTTTTTTTTCGTATTCTTTCTTTCTATCTTTTTGCTTGTTTCTTTCTTTCTTTCTTTTTAATATTTATCTTTTCTGTTCGTCTAACATTTATTTGTTCTTAAACGATTGTCTTTCTTTCTTTCTTTCTGTCATCTATTCTTTGTTTAATTTTCTTTCTTCTGTTCTTTCTTTCATACGTTTTCCTTACATTTTCTTTCTAATCTTTGATTTATTTTCCTACCATGCATTTGCTTTCTTTCTTTCTTTTTTTTTCTTATAGTTATCATTTCAATCGGTCTACAATTATTTGCTTTTCAAACGTTTTTTTTCCTTCTATTTTTCTTCTTCTTTTCTTTGATTAATTATCTTTCTTCTCTTCTTTCTTTTATACGTTTTCCTTTCTTTTTTTCTTTCTAATCTTTGATTCTTTTTCTTTCTTTCTTAAGTTTCTTTCTTTCTTTTTTCTTTCTTTTTTATATTTATCTTTTTCAGTTTGTCTGGCATTTATTTCTTTTTCAAAACTTTTTCCTTCCTTCCTTCCTTCCTTCCTTCCTTCCTTCCTTCCTTCCTTCCTCTATTCTTCCTTTCATTCATTTTCAATTTTTTCTTTCTAATCTTTAATTCATTTTCCGTCTTTCTTACATTAGATTTCTTTCTTTTTCTTTCTATTTTTCTTTCTTGTTTTTTTTTCTTTCTTGTATTTATCTTTTTCAGTTCGTCTAACATTATTTTTTCGAAAGTTTTTTTTGCTTATCTCTTCCTTTCTTTTTTTTTCTATTCTTTGATTAACTTTCCTTTATTCGTTCTTTTATACGTTTTTCTTTCTTTTTTCTTTCTAATCTTTGATCCTTTTTCTTTCTTTCTTTCTTTCCTTCTTTCTTTCTTTCTTTCTTACATTAGCTTTCTTTCCTTCTTTTTCGTTCTTTCTTTCTTATACTTATCTTTCTCAGTTCGTCTAGCATTTATTTGTTTTTCCAACGTTTTTATTTTCTCTTTTCTTTCTTTCTTTCTTTCTTTCATTTTCTTTCTTCTATATTTTCTTTGATTAGTTTCTTTCTTTTTCCTTCTTTGTTATTTTGATTCATTTCTTTCTTCTTTCTTTCTGACATTTTTTGTCTTTCTTTTTCTTTCTTTGTTACATTTTTACAGTCCTTCTACCATTTGTTTTTTCTTTCCTTTTTCTTCCTTCTATCTTTGATTCATTTTCTTTTATTCTTTCTTTATTATATATTTGTTTTCTTTCTCTTTTCTTTCTTTCTTCTTTCTTTCTTCCATTTTCCTTTTTCAATTTTTCTAACATTTATTTTATTCAAACGTTTTTCTTTCTTCCTTTCTTTCTTCCTTCCTTCGTTTCTTTCTTTTTTTTTTCTTAAATTCATTTTCTTTATTCACTCCTTTCTTTCTTTGTTTTATTTATTTTTTCAGTCCGTCTAACATTTTTTCTTACAGACGTGTTTCTTTTCTTCTTCTGTTTTGTATTCATTTTTTTCCTTTTCTTTTTTCCTTCCTTATTCAGTTTTTATATTTTTTTATGTTTTGTATTCGTTTTTTTCCGTTTTTGATTCATTTTCTTCTTTTCTTTTTTCTTCCCTTCTTCTGTTTTGTATTCATTTTCTTTCTCTCTTTTTTCTTTTCTTCTTCAGTTTTTTATTCATTTTCTTTCTTTTTTGCTTCTTCCGTTTTTTGATTCATTCTCTTCCTTACTTTTTTCTTTCCTTCTTCTGTTTTTATTCATTTTCTTTCTTTTCTTTCCTACTTTTTTTCATTTATTATTTTTAGATCTTCCATCATTTGTTTTTCATTCATGCTTTATCTTTTCCTTTTTTCTATTCTTTGATTCATTTTCGTACTTTCTTACATCTGTTTTCTTTCTTTCTTTTTCCTTCCTTCCTTTTTCTTTCTTTCTTTTTTAATTATAACTGAACCAACTAATCTCCTTTGGCAAGATGAAAAAAAAAAAAAAGAATCTAGCGTCTCTTTCAAGCGAACGTGCCTCGTTCTGAATGTTCGCCTCCTAATTGGGTCATATTTTCTCGGCTAAAAACACTCTAAATTCGCTAGCGGCTAACAAACGTTGAGGATGTGTTTGGATTTGTCATATTGGGTGTATGGGAAAGAAACTCCTCATTAGTCCATGCAAAGACAATTACCAAATTAATAAGTCGCATGGTAATTTCGACTCTCTTAATGATTCTCACGATAGTATGGCACTAAAAGAAAGTCACTGATGTTTAATTGGAGAAAACAATATTTGAACTAAAAAGAATTCATATCTATTTTTAAATCTCCTGTTTGCATTTCAGTATTTTCGGGAAGAGGGGGAGAAGAGAGAATGTCAAATCTCTTATCCTAATTATTTTGAATGGCGTAAACGTAATAACACATAACGCTTACTGCGGTGTGAAATTTGGAAGAAAATTAAAATCATTAAATGACGTACAAAAATAATAATAGCTGAATATACATAATTTACTAAACAATCAAACACAAAATGTTCCATTGTGCGCCATACAATAAGTTAAGATAACAAGTTCTAATTACAATTCTGTTGGACTCATAAAAACAATTATAATTACTATCAACAAGACGTTTACTTACTTTGATTCTTGTCAAAAGGAGTCGAAAGTGTTGACACTTCACAGGCGTCGCTGGGTTCGTTTTGACAATAGCACTGTTTAACCAGCTGATATGAGATAAATATTATATTCTCACAAAAAGTACATGGGGGAGTTTTAACTCAAATTTTGTGACAAAATTTCGCAGACAACTGTAAACAGATAACCGTATATTTCTCTAAATTTGTAAATTTTCTCCTTTTATTTCTTTTTCTTCTGTCACTTAATTTTCTTTTTTCTTTCAGCTTTTTTTTCTTCGTCGTCGTAGTCGACAGCGTTGGCATTTGGCTTTACTTTTTCTTCAGGCCCCAGAATTAGACGACACCTTCATTGCGATATACGAAACTTTTTTATTGTTGTTTTTTTACCAGGCTCACAGAAACTGTCAAAGACTTTCACCAGTTAAACCCCAAAATCTACAACATCTTCTTGCTCTTCTCCTACTCTTCCTTTTCCACGTTCTTCTTCTTCTTCTTCTTCTTCTTCTTCTTCTTCTTCTTCTTCTTCTTCTTCTTCTTCTTCTTCGTTCACCTTCCAAATCTAGTTAACGTAGGTACTTTCATGAGATCGCTATAAACACCTCTTTGCGACTGCTTGGTCTCACACTGTCCGCCTACCTTAGATGGAACAATGCCATTGAATCAATAGCTTCATCTACCGCCATAAATTTGGTTCTCTACGTCGAGCCAGAATTTATTTTTGGCCCGAGTTCATCCTTCAAATCTATAAATCAGGCATTCGCCATTGCATGTATTATTGCGATCATATATGGTATGTAATCCCCGCTGTTCATCATAGAGTCCTCGAAAAAATCCAGACGGATATGCAATGTTATTTGCCGTTATCTGGGATCTGATTTATGTCACTCTCTCATAGACGTGCCAACGCCTCCCTCTGTCTTTTCTGCAAATACTTTCACGGTAACTTCTCCTACGAGCTACTTTTCTAGTCGGCATCTCGGTCCCACCCTTTCACTGTCGAAACGGTTAAATATAGCCGTCTCTTCTACTCCAATAGTTTCATGTCACGCACTTCCCGTCTGTGGAACTCCCTTCCTCTTATTTGCTTTCCTGATAGCCATAATATCCAACTATTCAAAACCAATGTAAATCGACATCTCTAAATGCCTTGATCTATTCTCCGTCGTTCTCTTCGTCCTTTCTTCTATCACGCCTCTTTACTCTTGCTCCCACTTTCTGTAACCCTTTGCGTGCTAGTGGCACTTCCGCCTTGCTTAGGGTGAGAAGTTAAAAAAGTATATATATATATGTCTGTGTTTATGTATATAGAGAGGAAATTAATGGATATAAATTTATTAAATTCAATAATAATTTGGCAATGTTTGTTTAACATTTCATCATTTTTTTAAATTTATAACTGTGGAATAAATACTCTGAAGTCTATGTTTTTTTGCTGTATTTTTTTTTCTCAATTAATTTCTATCAACATCAAACACATAATACAAAAAAATTCAAAATAAACAAATCACATTAAATATCTTTTGCCACTGGAGAAGAAGTCCTGAAGTGTATGTAAAATACTTAATATACATGCGTACTGTTACTACTATTACTGCTACTACTACTACTAATAATAATAATCGTTGAAGTATCTGTCTATATTTCTGAGATGAGGTATTGTACGCTAGATGATTTCTGAGACGAGGTATTATGTACGCTATTTACATTATTCGGACTACTGTCCTCATCTATTGTCTCCATATATATTACAACGTGTCAGCCGTTGTACGCTCCGGTCTTCTTCAGGTGTTTGGAATGTCGGACGGAACCCTTTATTTTGCTCACTGGGGTAGACTGTTCCACGTGCCATACCTAATGGATGTCAGTTATTAGTTATCTCCTGCTTAATTCCCTCTCCAAATTTTCATAGAATATTCTGTCCAAGGACGAATATTTTCTATGAAAATTTCTCGGACATTCAGGCCGGTAAATGTTATTTAATACTGTTTATTATAAACAGAGCATTTACTTAAATACTTGTATCTATAAAAAGAACGTTAAACATAAAAAATGTCTTTAATAAATAAATTGTCGAACTCTGTCTATTTCGTAATATATGACGTCATTTATTTACATTCGATACGCCAATGAGCAGTTATGAACGTACGAGATTCATAGAAGATTGAAGTTTATAAGCAGTAAATTCGACCTTGTCTAACGAACGATCCTTGGCGGCCGATCGGTTAGGCACGTCAGCGTAAATGACGGTTCCGTATAAAATTCAGGTTCGAATCCTGTCCAAGAACGAATATTTTCTATGAAAATTTATCGGACATTCAGGCCGGTAAATGTTATTTAATGCTGTTTATCATAAACAGAGCATTTACTTAAATACTTGTATCTATAAAAAGAACGTTAAACATAAAAAATGTCTTTAATAAATATATATATATATATATATATATATATATATATGTGGCCTGACGATTGCATATAGCATGAAACAGACCGTTGCCTCTAAGTGTTGACTTCTATGTCCACTTTTATATTTACACACGCTCTATCTCTGATATTGAGCACTTTATTCCATAAATATAGCACACCTTAAGACTATATTTCTTCATAATTCCGGAAGAAAGAGATTGCTTAAATATATTTTTTCGTCTTGTTTCTTTTTATACATATTGTCTCTTCTACATCTGAGAATATGTATATATATTTAAAAATTCATATAAAAGGAGACACAGTTATAGACTCATGAATAAAACAGTCATTCTCACCGAAATAGACATTTGCGTACTAATTTTTCATTTTATTTACACTCACACACACGCACACACACACACGCACACACACACACAACCACACGCGCAGACACACACACACACATATTATTATTATTATTATTATTATTATTATTATTATTATTATTATTATTATTACTTAAACATTATTTAATAAACAGTATATTTATTTATTTTGCGTCGGGGAACGTATATTTTTTCACTAATAAGTTTCTCGAACATCCAAGCGGTAAGATGTAAATATATATATATATATATATATATATATATATATATATATATATATATATATATATATATATATATATATATATATATATATATACTGTTTAATAAATAAACAGAGCGTCTTCTCAAATAAAAATATTTTGGATTAATAAATAAAAAAAAATCATTCCCTTTCTTTTCAGATAGATATATAGACAATAAACAGACTTAGCTAGCTAGCTTGCTAGATAGATAGATGTAAACACACATGTATATACAGATAGATAAACAGATAGATGTGATCAGAGTGTCATAGATATTTATGAACAGACTTAAATAGACTGATAGATAGATGCGTACATAGATATCATCATATATATGTAGATACATTGATAGATGTGAATAAATTTAGATGGATAGGAAGAGATAGGTATATAGGTATATAGTTTGAGAGTAGATATGAATAGATAGAAAAATAGATACATGTATAGAGCTTGGGATACATAGATATGAAGTGAGTTATATATATATATATATATATATATATATATATATATATACATATATATGTGCGTGTATGTGTGTATATATATATGTATATATAAATATAGAGAGAGAGAGAAAAAGAGAGATAGGGGGATAGATATATATTAACAGACTAACGCAGATGGATGGCTACATCAGAACGATATACATACATATATATTAACTGACCTATATACATATATATATATATATATATATATATATATATATATATATATATATATATATATATATATTAAACTTTATTCTCCCACAATGAATCTTGCACTATTTTAGCAGAGGGGACGGCATGTTAATAGCGTTCTAAATATACAAGTCTATCCGCATAATTGGACGCTCACAACACGACACAGTCAAGACGCCCACAAATCCCTAAAACTCCACACTGTAAAATAAAATTACTATGTAGCAGCCAACACAGAATTTCACCGTCTAAAAGCACATCCTTGATAATGGTTAGAGAATTAGCCGAAAGCGCTCAGAACACTTATAAGCATGAACAATTCCTATATTCTTTTACCATTGAAAAACGGAAAAATGTTAGACTGCTGGAAAAACTCAATAAATGAGTAATTAAATTTTCCTTTCATCCGTTTTCAATGAAAGGTCCAAATTTGCATATATATATATATATATATATATATATATATATATATATATATATATGTGTGTAGAGAGAGAGAGAGAGAGAGAGAGATATAGAGAGAGAGATAGATAGATATAAATAGTCTGAGACAGATGGCTACATAGATATTAACAGATTGATATATATATATATATATATATATATATATATATATATATATATATATATAGAGAGAGAGAGAGAGAGAGAGAGAGGGAGAGAGAGAGAGATACATGCATACATAAATAGATATAAACTGGCTTAGATATACGTTATTGTGTTTTTTAAAGCTTTTAATAAAGTATGATTTAACTCTGAATTCAGCCATGCTTGTCTTTCTTATTGTTTTCACCATTCGTGAATTAAACTGAGCTAATAACCGATTTCATGCAATTTTCTCTCTGCGGTTAAATTCTAATAAGGTTGTCTATTTACCAAAATATACTTTTTATTATTTGAATGTAATTTGTATTTGATAATAGCAAATTGCCACATATTCGAACGCATTGACCTTGTTACCATGTGCTTCGTCATTGCCAGCAATAATTTACATGCAATCCGCCATTATTTATAGTAGAGATTTCTGTCATTATAAAATGACTTTGAATAACCGTTTCCGTTTTAAACGTAATAAGGCTTAAAAAGGGGAAATGCTATAGACTCGTAATATCTGTATATTCGTGTATACAAGTAAACTCGACTGCGCACTGATTGGTCAAACTTCGTTTAGGATCCTGATCTCAATCCTGACAAAGTGTAACAAGGTCCTGTGGAGTCGGTTCAATTAACGCTCAAAAGATATGTGGAATGATTTTACGCCTTGACGTAACAATAGCTGTCCATGGCTCTCTCAATTTGCGTGCGATGAATCCTCTTCAACTTTTATCATAAATGCTCGATCGGTATCATGTCTGTCGAACGTCGTGGCCAGACCATTTTTAAAAAGGCTCCTCAAATTCTGAGCAACTTGCGCCTGAAAACACAGTACTTTATCTAGTTATAACATCGCTTCATTTTGGGTATTCATTGAGTCTATAAATAAGTACGAATCTATTCAATCTTACAGATTAATGGTGTGTTTAGGTGAGCCATATAACCCATCTTCTTACACGAACACATTCAACAGTAGTAGGAAAACATCATCAGTACCATGTTGACAGCTGGATTCCATGGTCACATGGCATCTGCGCCATACTCGATCTCTGATATTAGTTCCAAACAATAACTCATGACAACTAACTAAATTTTCATGTTTTATTTTTATATGATACTAACAGAATGGCCCGGCGTTGCCCGTGCTTGATTCAAAAATCGTACGACTCATACAGCAATCGCCATCACTTGACTTAAAATATTTTTGCCCTTCCTTGCCTTTAAAGGAGTGCCTTTTGCCGTGCTGATCTTGCTACATGCCTTACTTCTTGCCTATATCTGCGAAGTTTTCTAAGCTCTATACTAAATATTAAATCTGTTACGAAAAAATGAACACAAATACTTTTTCACACCCAACCCAGTTCTGCGGAATCAGAATCAACGTTGAGTTTAAGCAAGCGAATGAGCCAATTGGAGTAAGGTGCCATGCAGATTTAAATTTTTCCCACTTGTGACGAATGCAGCTATCGATTTTTTTTTGCATGTTAGCTTGCTAGTTAACATTCGTGTAAGTCAGCTGGCCAATAGAATCTTCCTGCCTATTCGTGGCAGCCAGCTATAGAAAATGGCCGCAAACTACATGAAAACTGCTGTAGGAGCATGAAAAAATTGATTATTTCCACTATCGATGGGAGGTGGGAAATGCAACGTCGGTCTTGGCCTTGCCACTAACTTGGAGCATGTGCATGTAAATTTTGGTGCAAATCCATCGAAAATTGCGGCTGTGCATTCGTTACACACACACACACACACACACATTCTGCCTTTTATAGATAGAGAGAAAGGAATATTCATAAATGATGTTTCTAGATGTATCGCATATATATTATTTACAACATTGCTTTACAGAGAGCAAGGAACGGTAATTGTAATATTAGCTATTTTCCTATAAGGAAACATCTGACATTCATTGATCGAGCAACCAGTACTGCTCTCCGTAGAAATTTATAAAAGCATTTTCTTAAAAGAATTTTTGCAGGAAAATGGGCATCTCAATGGGGGTTTTCTTTCACCTGAAGAAGTTTTGAATATCAAAATCTTGAGTATGTCCTTATTTTCTCTTCGAGTTACATTTTGTTATATAGGAATAAAGTGTCTCTACCGACACTGGAGTTTCAACACAAATCACCGGAGAGCAAAGACAGGCGATCCCATATGTGATGGTAAAGGGAATGTATATATTGGAATTAGCGTGACATCAAAGTGATCACTATAGGGATTACTTCGTATGTATGCTTGTCGAACTATCTGCCTCTGTGTAGAGACGAACCCAGACGAGGCTATGCCAAAAGGCAGAGTTTCGTTTGGAGTGGTAGAGAGCTACACGACCCCGTTTTTACGGGATCTACGAGGAATTTTTGCCTGAGGCTACGGGCTCGGATACCCCATAATAAACACGGCCTTGTCCCACATCCGACCGCATGGGGCGTTTAGTGAATTTCATCACTATCGGGATTACATTGGTAGTGCACTGGTCAAACTCTCTGCCTCCGGGCTGAGGGGTCTGCAAATGAGGCTATGTCGAAGGGTAGAGTCTCGTCTCGTTTTTACGGGGTCTACGGGATATTTTTGACCGACTCTACAGGCTCAGATACCCCACAATAAACTTTAGCCTTGTGCTACATCCGACAGCGTGGAGTGGTCAGTGGATATTATCACTATCCGGATTACTTCGGAAGTGTGATGGTCAAACTCTCTGCCTGCGGGCAGAGGCGATCCCCAGACGAGTCTCTACCGAAGGAGAGAATCTCTTCTGGGATGGTAGACAGCTACCTGTCCCGGTTTTTACGGGGTCTACAGGGAATTTTTGACCGAGCCTACGGACTCGGACACCCCACAATAAACTTGGCCTTGTGGCGCGGTTAGTGAATATCTCACTAGACGGATTACTATTCGGATCACTATTCGGTGGTTACTTTTCGAGCGAGTATTATCGAGTAAGTACTATTAGCGCGAGTGATATTCGAAGGCGTCTGACACCAGTATTGTTCAATGGTGTTACTATAGCTGTATCTGTGATTATAAAGTCCCTACTACAACGAGCATTACGAAAGTGACAACGAGAATTCGTTGACATCACGAAACATGTGCTATCTATTGTAGTTGTTACAGCTGTTGGAAGTCATCAACTGATTAGTTCCTACACTTCTTTGATTGTGCAGCGCCAGTCTACAATGTTCATTGGTAAAACCGACAGGATTTACTCAGTCAAAGATATTTGTAAGGATTGTTCTTAGAAAGCGTTTGCATACATCTGAATGGGTTCTGACGAGGTTATTTAAGAAGATGACTCGAGTTTTCGGGTTAATATTTTGGATTTGTAAAAATTTGCGGTGTTGGGCAAAAATACGTCGAGTGCAGACATTTAATGTTGCTTAGAATCAAATTTTATTCATCTATATATTTCTAATCTTTTTTTCTTTTTTTTGTTTTTTAGTTGAAGTGACGCATTTTTATTTGATAAGGTCATGCATTTGATACAAGTGCCAGAAATTCAGGTGTGGTGCTACACCGTAGCAAATTTATTTATGGGAGTCTGCGTCATGCTTACCTGACTCAAGGGAAAACAATTATAAAATATTTGGGACAGTCTCTTTGATAGAAAGTTGGACAGCAACAGTTAAGTTAAAGGAAAACATAAAAAAAGGATCAAGAAAATGAAAATGTATCAGACAAGAAAAGCAAGAAACAAAAAGAATGGTATATAAAACCATGTCAGATTGGCTTGACAGTAATGACCAGGTGTCATACTGTTTTTCCGACAGCATTTATTAAAGCAAAACGGGGTCGGTGACAAGAATAATGAAATATATATATATATATATATATATATATATATATATATATATATATATATATATATATATATATATATATGTATATTCTCTTTTATTTTCATATCTATCTATCTATTGACTATTATTTTCATATCTATCAATGAATCTTTTTATTTTCAGATATATATATATATATATATATGTGTGTGTGTGTATGAGTGTGTGAGAGCGTGTGTGTAAGTGAAATGTGTATGTGTATATATATATATATATATTTATATATATATATATATATATATATATATATATACACACAGATATATATCACAGTCTGTTAATCTCTCTCTCTCTCTCTCTCTATATATATATATATATATATATATATATATATATATATCAGTCTTTTAATGTTTATCTTCAAGTATGTATGTCCGTCTATCACTTTTGATATAAATATTTATATTCATATATATATATATATATATATATATATATATATATATATATATATATAGAGAGAGAGAGAGAGAGAGAGAGATTAACAGACTGGGAGTTATACCTGTGTGTGTTTGCGTGTATATATATATATATATATATATATATATATATGCACACACACACACACACACAGATATATATCACAGTCTGTTAATCTCTCTCTCTCTCTCTGTCTCTCTCTCTCTCTCTATATATATATATATATATATATATATATATATATCAGTCTTTTAATGTCGATCTTCATATATGTATGTCTGTCTATCACTTTTGCTATAAACATATATATATATATATATATATATATATATATATATATATATATAAAATTGTGTATTTGGTCACCAATTCCTCTTTTGCACAAATTTCATTAAAAAGGAATGCCAATGTTTTGCGGCTTTTAATTTTTATTTAATTTTTCTTGTATTATTATAATTTTCTTCTTTTCAAGACATCAATTTTGTAAAAATTATCCGAATTTTCTTTATGTCCAAGCGCTTTTTTCTATACATTTAGCCATTATCAAGGATGATTTTGTTTTTGTACTTTTAACTGAATATATATAACTATATATATATATTTTTTTTTCTTATAATAAAAAACGATATATATATATATATATATATATATATATATATATAGAGAGAGAGAGAGAGAGAGTGAGAGAAGGTATATGCATACGCATACTAGCAAAACCACAGAATATACAAAAATGGTGATAGTTTTAAAAATGTAATCCTTCCTAGTCACTTACTCTGATCAATCCTCATGTTTTATTACACCTTAAGCTGAAGAATAGTTTCTTCACAACTACAAGAAAATTTTGATGAATATAAAACTATTCATGAAATAAATTATAACTGATATAAATTTTTATTTATTTTTCTTTTTTTGCTATGGATTAATGCTCTGGTATTTGATATCATTTATATATAAAGATATGTATATTAATAAATAGTAATGATACAATATGTAATCCGTATGAAATTTCCAGGAGGATTTATATCCTGAGAGAGCTCTATGTCAAAAGACAGAGCAATATTATTATAGGATTTTAAGTCTTTGATATTCTTCAATTAATAATATAATAATAAAAATGCATATTCTCCCTCATCGCTAGCACGAGTCGGACTTTCTTGCAGGAGGCAATCTTCAGCACCTGAAGATTGCGTTGCACGTGAGAGTCCAATGAGCGATAGCATGTATATTTTTAATGCATAATTAATACCAGCACTAT
>OZ010604.1:27694301-27721801 GCA_963932145.1 Acanthosepion lycidas | reverse complement strand
AGAGACAGATTAGATAGATTGATAGATAGATATGAACATTTAGAGACAGATGGATAGATAGATAGATAGATACGAAGAGTGAGTGATATACAGATAATAGAACAGTCTTTCATATATATATATATATATATATATATATATATATATATATATATATATATATGAAGAAAAATATACGGAAAAAACATATTCATAAAATATAATTAACATTATCAATTGATAACATTATCAATTGATAATTATCAATTGAACATGACAAAGACGATGGACACAAAAACACGACTTTTCCAAACAGATAACTGAAAGTTTTATATGATCAGCGTTCATTTCCCCGTCTTGTATTTTTTAAATAAATCAACATATAAATCCCTGTAGATAAAAAATAAATAAAAATAAAAACGGAAATCCACGGGTAGATTCACGCTGAGCATAAAATTTCGATTTAATAAGTACAGGTCGATGGGAAATACAACATCTTCCACGGCCTGGCGACACGGACAGCAGGTGTCTGTTTCGGGGACAATACTAAAGTCAACGCGGTCAATGAAACGGGTGAATTATCGACATAAAAAGTTGTAGTTCAGGCAGGGTAGATGGAGTTCGTGTGAACAGCGACGGTTTGGGTGTCGAGATCAATCAAATCACATTTGGGATATGAAATTGCTGCTTGATTTAAATTTGGCAAGGGATTTTTTTGATATGCTAACAAATCCTGCTCAATATCAGGTACAGTGCGTAGAGAAATATAATCATTGTGGACATGGGTATTAACACTGAATGACAATAGTCTGTTTCATGCTTGTCAAACTATAACAATTGTATTTAAACATGAAACAGATTGTCGATATCCAGACCTAATATATATTTTCCATGGTGCGTATATATATATCCAGCCAGACTATGCGAAAACTTCCTCCGTCGTAAATTTAGCCACCCCCACCTTACCGTGACCCGGCATGTATGAAAGTAACTCTATACTGATACAAAATATTAACACCACACCCCTGCCGATTCTAAACAATCCGCCCTTGATGTTACCATGGAAATTTTTGATTTCAATTCTGACCATACTATTAAAACTCGTAAATTTCAGAAATAAGTCATTCCCAAAAAATTTCGCTTGAATATGGAACAGAGCCTACTTTAACTCAAGTTAATTCAAATATTATTTTGAAGTTTTCGGCTCTTGTTTTGAAACATGAGACCTCTTATGTAGCGAGTTGGAATCATATTTTTAAATAAATAATTATATTTATGCTCTACTTTCGTATCGAGCACTATTTTTTAAAAATAATTACAAAAATACTAAGGAACTTTGGATTATTTACCTAACCAGTTTCTTTCCTATTTTCTACAATATTTTCACACACACACACACACACACACACACACACACACACACACACACACACACACATATATATATATATATATATATATATTAAAAAGAAGAGAAGAGGGGTGCCGCAGATGTTTTTGGTTGTAATGTGGATTTTTTAAAAATAATTTTATGCTTTATTTTCCATAATTTTAATACACGTGTTTCTGGCTTCGCGACCGTCTTCAGATAAAAGCAGAGATTTCAACATATTATTAAAAATAATAATTTTTTTCTTTATGTTTTATGCTGACCGTCTTTGGAAAATCAAAACAAAACATTGCTATAACTCTAGATACATACATAAAAATATCCATACGTTCAGTTCAAAGAAATTTTCATTAATAATGTTTAGGAACTAATTGAAATGTACATATATTTTTTTATCCAGCCTCATATAAACGTAAGAGGATTATTTTAGTATGAATTAATTTTTTATTATGTTTACAACCTTACATCGACACATTTATAATAACCCTGTTCTTCTTCTACTTCTTCTTCTTCTTCTTCTTCTTCTTCTTCTTCTTCTTCTTCTTCTTCTTCTTCTTCACCTCCTTCCTTTCTACCACACCCAACGCCGTGTATTTGTTTGTTTATTTTTTTTTAAATTATAGCTTTCATTAGTTTTTAGAAAATAAAGCGTTAGGAGGTGAGTTGATTAAAATCGCCTGAGGATAACCTAAGTTTGAAACCAAGGTAGCGGATTCAACTGATCTCCTAATTTTTTAAGTTAAAAGCGCTACATGTTACTTTTATTTTTATTTTATAGTTTCACACGTGTATTCAGCACTTTTAATAATACTGTTCCTTGGACCGATCCAACTCTGACCATTAATTTCTTTTTGTATTATACATAAATTATATATAGATTATTCTAATTCCGCGAACCATATCTTTGGATATCTCTCCCAATTTTTGTTCCTTTTGCATTGGCCAGGTATTAAATACACAACTCTTTAGGTCAAGTCACGTTTCGGGTCGCTCAACCAACACTTTCATTCACTGGGTCTTTGGCATCATAACTAGAGGTTTGGCACGTGGAATTACAATAATTCATTCATTTTAACTAAATAAATGGCTTTGTTAGAAATTTCAGCATATATCACCTGAAGAAGGACGAAACGTCGTGAATATGAGTTCGTACATAATTTATTTAGATCGATTTAGTCTCAGGCAAATTCTCTGTTCTTTTTAGTACTAAAATCGCTACCCAAAAATTATGATCAGAAAGTATTCTGGGTCCAGGTAACCAGTCATTAAGCCTTCTTCAGCAAATCTTAGTAAGTAGTTAATATTAAAAATAGCCTCTCTAACATCCCTTAATTAGTAGCAAATTTACTAAGGAAATTAATGGTGATGATGAAGAAAATGTTGTTCGAATTAGTTCAAGCCCCAACTGTTGACACGGATGTTAAGCGCTCCTCTCAACGGGTATATTCAAAATTTATGACGTGTTACTGAGTACAGCCCAATAAAAAATTTTCCCTTCTATACAAGTAGAGGCTGTCATCCGATAATAACCACAATAGCATAGTCCCAGGGAGCAAACTACTAATTCTTTGCTAACATTAATAACAACAGGTAGCAGCACGACTACAGTTAATCTCTTATTTATTTGATGGAGGAAAGTTATTGATGTGTCGTTCTAGATATGGGCCTTTTTTTTTCGTGTTTTTTTTTTATAATGGTTATTATTGTTTTTTCCTTGACTTCCTTTCTAGACTATATATACATACATATATATATATATATATATATTTGTTCGAGTGTTTTCTGATTTGATTTGGTATTTCTTGCTATTGTTGTTTCAAATGTGTTTGTTAAGGTCTTCCTTTGAGTACACGTGACATTCATTGTAAGGTTAATATCCATGATGTGTTGGTTTTATGAGGGCTGGCCTTTAGAGAAAAGGGAAAAATTATATGGGTTTTCTTCCCTCTACAGATATTTCTTCCCTATATATATATATATATATATATATATATATGGGTGTGTGTGCGCGTGTATACAAAAACACACTCACACAAACACACACACACACACACATACACATATATATATATATATATATCACATGAAAGAAAGAACAGATGGAATAAAAATCCACAGTTAGTAGTATTTTTTTAAAGTGATCAGTACAAGTTAGAGCAATATATTATAATGTTTTTTATTATAATTTATTATTATAAAAATATTATATATATATATATATATATATATATATATATATATATATATATATATATATATATATATATATTATGAAATGAACTAAGTCCGACAATCATTTTAATATATTAGGTTGGTGCAAAAATAATGTCGTTTTCTCACATATGTTACTATGTGAGAAAACGACATTGTTTTTGCACCAAGCTAATAGTTACTGTTTTTACCTTATTTTATAGATACGAATATGTAAGTGAATACGCTGTTTATAATAAACATTATTAGCTACATTTACCGGCTTAGATGTACGAGAAATTTGATAGAAAATATGTTTAAAACTAAAGGGAACTCTGTTCCAGCTTATATAATTTTGAAGAAATAACATTGATTTCCTCAATTTACTTTACATGGAAATTCAAAACATCACTTTGAATCTGATTCGAGCTATAATTCCAATTCTTGCCAAAAGACCGACTTGGGCCGAAATTTCAATTCTGGTCAATATTTAAAATCATGCCGAAAACTGAGTTCTTCAAATCACAAACTCTACGGAACTTCAAAACGTCACCTCATGAAACCTCTCACTTTAACTTCGATTCTTTGACATTTTGAAAAAATAAAATTGACTTCCTCAATTCACGAAGTTTTGGAGATAGTTTAAACTGAATTTAATACAAAGAATGTTCAATTCACAAAGTTTTTGTATATATATATATATATATATATATATTATACAATTGTCGAGCTTAGAAAATTTTTCAACGTTTGCAATCTAAATACTCAGAATGTCTCTCTCTCTCTATATATATATCTATCTATGCATACATACATATATATATATATATATATATATATATATATATATATATATATATATATAGATACATACAGACATATATATATATATACATATACACACACACACACTCACAAACATATATATATATATATATATATATATATATATATATATATATATATATCTTAATCGGCATTTTTGAAAGATATACAGGCTAAAAGCAAACAATTAACATATGCCTATGATGTATGTTTTTGCAACTGGTTTTGATGGAAAACCAGGATCTGTCAAGCGTCTGCTGTACTCATCTTGTTGGCGCTACACTTAGGTTATTTTCTTTCGGTGCATTCATCAAAATAACAGCAGTGTTGATAAGATAAGGAAATGGGAGTGAATCAGTCGGTGCAGTTAGATCTGGGATCTGGCGACAGAGGAAAAAATGGCGGGTTTGGGAAGAAAATTGAAAAGAAATCAAAACTGAGGGAAAGACACTAAAAGGTAATGCGAAAAAGAGAGATGTATAGCGGAAGAAGATGAAGAAGAAGAAAAGATGAAGAAAGAAGAAGGAGAAGATATTGAAGAAGGAAGAATATGAACAAGAAAGAAGATGAGGAAGAAAGATGATGATGAAGAAGAAAAAGAAGAGAGAATGGGAAGATGAAGTAGAAAGAATCGGAAGTAGAAGAAAAAAGAAAAAAAGAAGAAAAAGAATAAGAAGTAGAATGTTAATAAGAATATCAAAGAAGAAGAAGAAAGATGAAGATGAAAAAGAAAGAAGAAGAAAAAGAAGAAGAAAAGAAAATCATGAAGAGGAGAAGAAGAAGAAAAAGAAGGAAGAAGAAAGAAAAAGAAGACGTAGTAGAAGAAAGAAGAACAAAGAAAAAGTAAGAAGGATAAAAAGAAGAAAGAAGAAGAGAAGGAAGAAAAAAGAAGATAGAAGTAGAAGAAGAAATAAGAAGAAGAAAAGGAATTATAAAAGAAGAAGAAAGTGATGGAAGTCGGAGAAGAAAGTAGAAGGAGAAGAAAAAAGAAGAACAAAGGTGAAAATGAAGAAAAAAAAAGTAGAAGAAAGAAGAAAAAGAAAAGACAAAGAAAAACATAGAAGGAGAAAAGCAAGGGAGAAAAACAAAGAAGAAGAATAAGAAGAAAGAAAATATAGCAGTAAAAGAAGAAAGAAGAAGGAAAATAAGAACAAAGAAGAAAGAGAAGAAAGAAGGTGGTTTTTCAAGTTTACATATGGTCCGATATGTAAAAAAAAAATAAAAATAATTGCTTAACAAACTATTTTGGCATTTCTTTTACCAATCTTATATTGCCCCCACCAAACAAACACACACACACACACGCATGCACACATATATACATGCACACACACTCGCGCACGTGGGCGCACACACACACGCACAGACACTCACACACACGCGCAGACACACACACGCACAGACACACACACACACATATATATGTCAAAATGGGGTTACAAAAATATTTTTAGAATATTTGTTATTTTTGACTGAGTTAACGCATTAAGCCACAAAGTCAGTGCTTGATCCCGAATATAGTGCTTTTCAAAATCTCTGCATATATATATATATATATATATATATAATCGTTTAATTTTGCAGCAATCTCTCTTTTATACATGTTTCGTTAAAGACGACTCACAAGGTACTGTGATTGACTTTTTTATTTAATATCTCTTGTGTTCGTACAAGTGTTTTCTTTTCTGGACACAAAGTTTGTAAAAGTTCTGCTTTCGGTTATTCTAACCATTATCAAGGATGATTTTATTTTTTCTTTTAACTGAATGCATGCCTTGTGTTATATATGTATTTAATGTTATAGGAATGTTTTACTTTCCAATCAAGGTCAGCACATTGTGGCCGTGTTCATAGTTAATGTTATTGGCTGTTTACTTTCATCTATTATTAAGGCTTCCATTATTTTTTATGTTCTTTGCATGTGGATGAGGTTATTATGTTTGTATTTTCTACTGGTATGTTTCGAACAGAGTCTGGTTAGTTTCTGTGTGTTTTAAATGAGTTCTGATGGAGTTGTGGTCGGATAGGTGTAACGTAAGTCGTCTGGATAGTCATGTGGTAATTTGACCGATGTAATTATTTATAAATTTCGGTTTGATCAAGAACACAGTTCCTTAAGTGGCATTTGAACTTGAAATATTCGTTTTTGTAGTTTTAATTTTGTTTGTTTGTTGTTCTTTTTTAGCATAAGGTTAGCTGTTGTAAATTTTTTTAATAGATAATCAATTTGTTTTTGTTCGGGCCAACTGGGTTAGTGTATTTCTTTATGGCATTTCTAAGTGAAATCAGCTTCAATGGCTTATTTAATGTCAGCAAGATTTTTAGGATAGGTTTGTATGAAAAGAATATGGATTCTTTGTAAGAAATCAGGTTGTAGATCAGCTTTCATTGAAGTGTTTTTGAAAAATTGGTTTTGTTGAGAGTTAAATATATTCCTAGTATTATTTTTTTCAAAAATGTATTACTGGTATTTTACTAGTAAAATCTATTTTTCAACTGTCATAGTGTTTTGACCCCAGTTTTTTTTTTTTTTTGTGGGGGAGGGTCACTATTTGCCATTAGCTGGGTCCCTAACAGTTGCTGCAACCCTGGGTGAGGGTGAACCTGGGAACAACAGTAATTAAGAGGTGGTTCCACGCTCCTCAAAACCTCTTGATCAGAGGACTTGCTGCCGGATGTAGTTTAGCGTTACATTGAGGACAAGAAGACGTCAATAGCTGTGCTAGCACGAAGTGACATGTTATCGTGATGGAGGATTTGAATGCATTGGGCTTTTTAAAAATTAAAAATCAATGGATCACGCCATATTATGTACCCTAGAACTGCAACTAAGCTCTACTCAGAATAGTCTTAGGATAGTGGTAGGCGACTACGCAACTCTGATATACCTGACAGTAATTTCCATCTCAACAGCTTCATTCGTTAAATTATGCAGTCCGCGGCAATAGTACCTCCCACATACTTCCCAGAAATACCTCTTACTGTCTTATTATTATGAGAGGGGTATTTCTGGTAGGTATATGCGGGAGATTGGTGTGGCCTTGTTAGGGCCAGAAATAAAGACACAAAGAGAGGAATTGAGTTAAACAAATATATTAACAGAAAAAGTAATACAAACATATACAAAGGAGAGTATTACAGCACGAATTTTTCTCCCCGGAATCGATCTTGCAGATCTACAAATCAACAATTCGCCCCTGCATGGAGTATTGCTGCTATATATGGTCTGGAGCCCCTCCTGTTTGCCTCGGGGTCCTTGATAAGATCCAGAGGCGGATATGCAATATAATTGACCCTGATCTGGCATCTCGTCTACAGTCTCTCTCTCACAGACGCGCCGTCGCCTCTGTCTGACTTTTTTTTATAAATACTTTCATGGTAATTGTTCTGAGGAGCTGCATTCGCTGGTTCCCAGACTTCATGAATTCAAGCGCCCTACGAGGCTGGCATCCCGCTCTCACCCTTTCACTGTTGAAACTATTAAATGTAGCCGTCTCTTCTACTCCAATAGCCTCATATCTCGCACCTCTCGCCTGTGGAACTCCCTTCGCTATGCCTGTTTCCCAGAGAGCTATAATCTCCAACTATTCAAATGTAATGTCAATCGACATCTCCAGTTGCCTTGATCCTTCTCCTCATCCTTTCCTCTATCACTTCTATCTGATCTTGCTCCAAATCTTCTGTAACCCCTTGCGTCCTAGTGGCTTCCCGCCTTGCTTGGGGTGAAACACTTAAAAAAAAAGTTCGGTCCGACTGTCAGAGTTGACTGTTGGAAACTTCCCTCTCCAAAAGGCAGTACCTGCTCCTATTTATAGGTGGGAAAGTCCATGCGTGCATGGGTAAATTACCATAACTGAGATATTTCTGCCATACACTATATAAACTTGTAATTATAGAAAATATGTTATTTGCTTGACGGTGAAAATCTTCACACAGATGAACATTATTACATAGGAAATAATCTTTAAGAATTCTACAGAAGAGCTTTTATCCCCACGTACAGAGGTTGTTCACTTGATCATTACAATCTTAACCTGTTCAAGGCCAGGGTTAATCGTTATCTCCTATACATATACCAATAAACTCTGTCTTGAATTTTGTAAGACTTTACCTACGAACCACTACTCTGTGTAACCAACTGCCAAGATGACGCTCCTCCGATTGCTACAATCTTTTAAGTCTTTCTCAAAATCTACGCATAAATTGTGCCTATTTCTCTGTAAGCCTCTATATCTGCGAAACACTGCTTTGTGGAACATATAATCAAGGGGATGCTTCCCCGATCACTACAATCTTAAGCTGTTCACATCTAGGGTTAAGAGTTATCTTCCTCATATATCCGCAGCAACTGTACCTATTACACTGTTAGCCTGTAACTACGAACCACTGCTCTGTGGAACAGACTCCTAAGAGGATTTTTTCCAGATCATTTCAATCTTAACCGCTTCAATTCTAGAGTTAATCGTTATCTTACCAACATATCCTCATAAACTCATTCTGCCTCTTACTCTTTAATGCTCTACCTCGAAGGGCTCTTGTGCCTTGTACAGAGTGAACATCATTGTAAAAAAAACACATACTAAATCTGTCAAATAGATATTTTTGAGTATCCTAGTTGAGATATTCCGTAAAAATGGTGGCTCATTTTAAATTGACGAAGTTTAAAATTTGAATATGTTTAGAATAATTTAATTGCCAGTTTTAAATATATTCTTACATTTATTATTGCTGTACTCTGTTGTATGTTGCTCTTTCACGGATTCGGCCTGTTTCTCTCCAGAGCCAGTGTTTTAAAATAATTTAAACAACAGATAGATAAGTGCCTAAATCAGTGGTTCATAATATTTTTTGAGTCACGGACCTCTTAAGTCATGACCCCCTATATGACAGACAGACAAACAAATATTCCCAACACTTGTACATGCTTTTCTCCATACTGCACTCTTATGCATACGGCACATACTGCCTTTCTTAATTATTTCCCTGGAGGTTAAATGCAACACGGTGATAAATTCAGAACGTCTATTCAACAATACCTACTATTAGTTGAGGGACTCCGTTAAAAAAATTAATGCTCTATGGGAAATAGAAAATTCTATTTTTAGAATTTTAATAGCGTTCCAATATTTTTACTTGGGATGTTTAGATATATTCTTTCAATTATTAGTGTTCTTTATTGAACTTTCATGAATTCGGACTTTTCATATTTCGACATAGCAGAAATCTAAGAAAAAAATCACATAATAATTACCATTTGTCATTTCTTTCTGCCGTAGACCAGTTGCCATTGGGGGTCTTATTTGTCAACGAAAAATTAAATGATTTAACTTCTCCAAGGAATATCCTAATAACTAATATAAAAATTATTCCCTACAAAAATGAATTTCTCGAAATTTCATAAAATCCACTAAGTGGGGTACAACAAGTCATATTTTTCCCAAGGTTTTCTAAAAAAAAAAAAAAAACATTTCGAAAATAATTCTATTTATTTGCAAATAATCCTTGATAGTTTGATTAAAATCCGACTATTATCTAATTTTTGCAAGATTTTCGAAATCAATGTGTTTTTCGTTGCAAAAAGGTGGCCGAATTTCCTATATTAATGTATCGTCGCCCACTGAGGTAAGAAAAAATAGCAAAAAATTTGAAGATTCCAAAAAGGATAAAAAATATCATTTAATAATTAGAAAATAATTTGGTCTTCTTTTTAATAATAAAAGAAAGATTTTGACGATAAAATTTTTCTTATTTTTTATATAAATTTTGTGAGTGTTTTCGTCATGTATTTTGATTTTTTACCGAATCTTTGGCGGTATTGTATGTGTAAGAAAATAAAATAAATTAGAAGAAAGAACGAAAGAAAGTAGAAGCGTACAAGAATTAAAATTGGCAAAAAAAAAAAAGGAAAAAAAAAGAAAAATAACCGGAAGTCGAATTAAGAACGACGGAAGGAAGGTAGAAAGAATGAATGAAAGTAAAAGAGTAAAAAATAATTGGAAGTCAAAGAAAGAAAGTAAGAAGGAAGGAACGAAGAAAGGAATGGTGGAAGAAAAGTGTACTCGTCAAATAAATATAGAATGACAAAAGAAAAGTATCGAAAAAAGAAAGAAAATGAAAGCGTAAAAGAAAGAAAAAAAAGAAAAGAAAGAAATAAATTAATGAAAAATGGTGGAAAGGAAGAAAGAAAGTAGAATTTCTCAAAAAAAAAAAGGAATTAGAGAGAAAGAAAGTAATTTGATGGAAAGTAGAAGAAAAAAAGAAAGAAAGAAAGGAAGGAAGGAAGGAAGGAAGGAAGGAAGGAAGGAAGGAAGGAAAAATATCAGATGAAAAAAGAAAAATATGAAAGAATAAAAATGTTAATGGAAATCGAAGGAAGAAGGAAATGAGAGGAAGGAAAAGGGAAGAAAGAAGGACAGATATTTTGGAAAGAGAAAGAAAAACGAATAAAGAAATTTGGGGAAAAGAAAGAAAAATTAATGTTAGAAAAAGAAAGAAAGAATGACATGAAGAAGGAACGATTGCAAAACGAAAGCAAGAAAGAAAGACAGAAAGAAAGAAAAGAAAGCAAAAAGGAGAGAAATAAGTAAAGAGATGTTTGAAAACGGACGAAAATAAGAAAGAACCAAAACAGGAAGAAAGATAGAAGGGAAAAGAAAAAGAAAGAAAAATAAAGAAAATCGTGGATGTAAAGTAGAATAAAGAATGAAAGAAAGTAAGACAGGAAAAGAAAATAAGGAATATAGTAGTTAGAAAGTAGAAGAAAGAAAAATGACATATATATATATATATATATATATATATATATATATATATATATGTATGTATGTATGTATGTATATGTGTGTGTGTATGCGTGTGTGTGTATGCGTGTGCGTGTATGCGTGTGTGTGCATGGGTAGTTGATGAAAATAGATGAAAGAATGCAAGGACATCATTAGATGAAACAAAGGAAAATATGAAAGCAAAATTCAAGCATGGTGAAGAAAAAACGATGGAAATGAAAAGGAGAAAAAAAAAGAGATGAACTTTAACAAAAGATATTAGAAAAAGAATATCCAAATATAAAAGAAGGCCGGTAATGAGAAAGAAAACTCCCTGAATAGATAATGAAAATTATATATATATATATATATATATATATATATATATATATATATGTATGTGTGTAGCTCTATGGTTCTCTGAGTTTGCTTGTCTATGAATACTTTTTTTGTTCGAGTGTAGATTTTAAAAGGGTGTCGTATAAAATGCATAGGGTCATGAAGGGAAATAGAATGCACTATTTTCTTTTCTTTTTTTTGTCAGTCTGCCGGACATATTGCAGGCTATTTTCTTGTCATGTGAGGCACGCATTCGGGCCTAATATTGTAAAGCGAAATTCCATGGAGGAATCGTGCAGTTTGAAAGTGCTTCGACGAAGTCTCTCTCTTTTCTACAATTGCCAGACTCAATTCAGGAAAAACCGAGCGGTTACAAAAAACACACCGAGACGGACTAACTCCACTTTTTAGTCAATCTATTGAAATGCTTATGTCAGCCCGGCTATTACATTTCTTTTGATGTTTTCCCTTTCTTTTTGTCAGAAAGGTTCTTCATATCTATCTATCTATCTATCTATCTATCTATCTATCTATCTATCTATCTATCACAGTCTGTTCAAAATTTATGTATATATATCTATATATATATATCTATATATGTATCTATCCACCTATCTCCAATTCTATTCATATCTATCTATCTATCTATCTATCTATCTATCTATCTATCTATCTATCTATCTATCTATCTATCTATCTCAGTCTGTTCATAATGCATGCATATATGTATGTATATATCTCTCTATTTATCTACATACTCTCTCTCTCTTTCTCTCTCTCTCTCTCTATATATATATATATAGTATCTATATATATATATATAGTATCAGTATATATATATATATATATATATATATATATATATATATATATATATATATATATACTGATACTTATAAAATTTGATTCATATCTATCTCATTTAATTCATATCTATCTATCTATTGATACC
The DNA here is from genome assembly GCA_963932145.1 of Acanthosepion lycidas. NCBI lineage: Eukaryota > Metazoa > Mollusca > Cephalopoda > Sepiida > Sepiidae > Acanthosepion > Acanthosepion lycidas. The sequence goes on along the minus strand of OZ010604.1, from coordinate 27,709,365 downwards.
TATCTAATTTCATCTATATCTATCTATCGATGACTCTAGGGTCAATAAATCTCTACTTACCAGGTTCTTCTGTAACGCCAATCTACTCCATATTATACATGTCAACTGATATCGCAGAAGTTTGGTATACTATATTCTTCGTCAAACATTCACCTTTCAAAGGGACGGATTTCTTACATGCACAGTTACTCGGAACTTTAGAAATATTGGAAGCATCGTAATCTTCAACCATCACGCACTGGTATACAGAGTTATATAAAAAAAATCTATATGGTTTTTCCATATGCTTTTATATTAACTAGTGACTTCGTGTATCAACTTGAAACACTAAAAACAGTATTAGAAATGTTGATTCTGTTATGGCTACACCATTTTGATGTATTTAATTAATGAGTGTATTTTTGAGAATTTGTGTATATATACCTCCTGAGCTTCTCTGACTAAAAGATTCTGTAAAGTTTCCTTCTTAAACGAAATGTGTTACGGTCATATCACGTTAAAACAATGGTTCCCGTACGATCACCAAAGTTAAGAAACTCCGATCCTGGTTAATACATACATGGGTGACCGCTGGGGAATATCAGCTCCTGTACGCTTAAGGTGCGGGTGGTGTAATGGAAAAGTGCTCGGAAATGTTAATCGCAAAGCCGAGTTCTAATTCCAGTCAGGTTCGTTATATTCACTTACGCACAAATACCCCAGGTAAATTATATGAATCTCCCCTAGAAATATGGTTTAAGTAATAAGACTTGTCTCAATAACTCATTATTATCATTCTGAGGATTATGAATCTCCAAAAGATTCTTACAACCTAAATATATTTTGTGGCATTAAATAAACTGCAAAGGGTTGATAAGCCGTAAAATACGAATCACCCGATCAATCTTTAACGAAATGAAATGCAACCTGAAATTCTGAACATTCGCAAGACTGGGATTCCAATGCCCAAATTAATAGAGCAGCGAAAATCCTACCCTGACTCATCTGCGAATCACTTTAAAGCTTTTAAATCTATTTTCTGACTAGAAAAGCAAAAAGCAATATATATATATATATATATATATATATATATATATATATATATATGCGTGTGTGCGTGCGCGCGCGCGTGTGTCTGTGTGTGCGTGCGCGTGTGTACTGGAATGTTCTGCTTCTCTCATTATTTCGTTAACGCGATTTACTCCTGTTCAAAATTTATTAAGAGATTGGAATTAAGTTTTACGAATTAAAAAAAAATGCATCCCTTTGGATTCTCCAGTTTTTTTTTTCGAACTTTATAAAGAGATAAACATCTATTAGATAAATTGATTAATCTACTTCTAAATTCGCGGCCATAGACATCAAATCGTCAAAACTGGGTTTTCCTTTGTGCTAGCAATTTTTACTGATTTTTTAAAAGTTTTTGAGTTTGGAATTTTTATTAAATTGCATTAAAATAGAAAGCAAATGAATTCTGTTATAGAGAAATATACGCTAGCAACAGAAGGATTTGAAGAAAATGGCAGATAAAAATTTCAACAAAATTTTAATGCAATTCAAAATGATTATTCAATGGGCACCACATTAATACCTATAAGCTAATCCAAGTGTGTTGTCATTAACAATAAATAAATCAAAATCTTATTTTTAAAATTATTACATGGATTTAAATTCTTATTAATGTGTACAGATCAAATCACAGAAGCAGACACGTTTCCGGAAATTGAATGTCTTTTGAATCGATGTAATTTTTATAATTCTTTGTCTTGCATAATCGAATATTGTGTAAGATTATCATGACTGCCGGAGAAATAATGCAATAGACACTGATGCCGTTTTAAATATGTAATCATTTTTATTTTGATAAAATTTTAATCACTTTTGCAAGATTAAGCTTTTCTTGATTAATCAAAGTCCTCATTTGTTTAGCTGTGTTAAACAGTTGATAACTTCGATCGAATAATAGTGAAAACGTAAAAGAGAGTCGCCCTTATTTAACAGAGTCCTGCACATGTTTTAAGGTCTGGTTATTTTTTTCTTGCCTACTTGCTTCGATGCTGTGTCAAAAGTTCAACTGTATTTTTTACTCATTACCTCTACATTTTTCAGTAAATAACTGAGTATTTTTCTTTAGAAAAATTGGCTATTTATAACCAATTTTCACATTATATTCAAATTAACTGTATAATTGCTCTGCTGCTCCTACTATTCATCTTGAGGTTCTCGACAAAATCCAATGAAGGATCTGTAATGTAATCGACTCTGACTTGATATGTCGTCTTCAGTCACTTTCTCGCCGATGTGACGTGGCTTTACTCTGTCTTTTATACGATTATATTCATGGCAATTGCTCTGATGAGCTGTTTTCCCCTGGTGAATGAATTTAAGCGTACTACTCGATTGGCATTTCGGTCCCGCCATTTTACTGTCGAAACAGTTAAATGTAACACCGCTTCTACCCGAAGAGTTTTTTTTTCTTGCGCTTCCCACCTGTGTAATTCCCTTCCGTTTACTTGCTTCCATGATAAAAACAATCTTAAAAAAAATAAATGTAGCGTCAATCGCCACCTTCTATCTATTATCCTTTCCTCAATCCTCCCTATACTCAGCCTTTTCTCCCACTTTCACTCCCAGAAAATGTCTACGTGCTTGTGGTATTCCCGCCTTGCTTGGAGCGAAATGGAATTTTAAAAAATATTCTGAATGTCTCCAGCAAAAATTAAAAAAAAATAATGTTATTGAACATATTTAATAAGTTACAATTTATGGGAGAGAACGCATTATCTGGCATGATCAACAATCTGAAGAAGCCAGTGTGCTCAAACCCTCGGCCATGATGACTTGTGAGCCCGTATTATCATTTTCCAGAAGAGGCGCATGCTTCGTTTTCTGGCACGTTGGGTTCACCCCCATCCAATGGCTGATAACATCAAGAAGATGTCTTCCTGACAGATCAACCATAGTGAGATTCGAACTCTTGTCACATGGTCTGAAAGCGAACTCTCTAGCCAATCGAGAGGTTAGAACTTTCGCTTGTGAAGTGAGTTTGCATACGAAATTGATTTGTTTGTATTTTTTTTTTACTGTTATCAACATTTTGTTGGTTATTTAAAGCCAGAAAATAGATTACAAGACTTTTTTGCGGATAATAATGATTTACCGATACTAATTAAACCATATCTGATTGATATTGATTCATATCTTTCCCAAGGGTATTTGCACGTAAGTGAATATAAAGAAACCGATTGGAATTTGAAATCTATTCTCCATTTTCCAATTCCGCTCTATTACATTACCAATTACACCTCCCGCACATCCAAATTTATAGCACCTGGTATTCTCAAACGGTCAATATCTAGGCACTGACCAGGCTCAACGCTGCTTAACTACGATGGTCATTATAATTTTGTGGCAAGAAGGAACTGATAATAATGGTTATCATCAGCATGGCTGATTCTAACCCCCAAGGGAACAACTCATTGCCCTTTCTTGGTCTCACGTTTTCTATTGACATGAAGTGGGGTGATTATATTTAATCCTTCCTAGTCCCCTGGGACATATGTGTCCCACAGATATTTTCTATACGTCCTGTGGAACATAATCATCCCCAAAGCGCATTGATATCGCATAAAGCGGACATAGTGTCCCATGGCTATATTTATAATAATGAATTCAATAATATTATTTTTCTAAGTGTCAAAGCTATTTAGATATGTCTAGTGAAACGAACAATAATATTTATTTTGCTGTATACATCATTTACACGAATGTGGACTTGAAAGAGTTAAGTATCAGCTGAAGTATTGTCAACCATTATTTTTATTTTGTTTTTCATCTTAATTATAGTCGGGCTTTCTTTCTTTCTCTATTTCTTTCTTTCTCCGCTTTTACTTATATTTAGTATAAAAGACTACGATTTAAAAAAAGACAGCCCGGTAATAATAAGCTAGTTTGCAAAACATAAAACTGGTTATAATTGTTTACTTTAATTCGTCCTATCGCCAGTCATCTCGACCATGAATAAAATGAACACCTACCGTTAAATTTACATTCTGCTTTGTTTTGGCTTGCCTGTTTATATCATTTTTTACATATTATCTCGCTGAAACCTTTCGGACCGATTGACAATAGCTTTAAGGTGAAAAATTCCAGACCATTCCAGACAATTCCAGACGTGCTTTTAATTTTTTCCTGTTTTTGTGAAAAAGCTTAGTCTTATAAACAGAATTGGTTCACTGTGTCGTCCCAGAAGGTATTTTACATCTTACACATCTACAAATCTACCATTCGTCCATGGATTGAATACTGTTACCCTATCTGTTCTGATGCCTCTTCTGTTCATCTCAAGATTCCTGACAAGGATTTGTAATGTAATTTGCCCTGACTTGGATTCTCGACTTCCGACACTTTCTCACAGATGTGGCTTCCCTTTGTCTTTTACAAATATTTTCATGGTTACTGCTCTGAGGAGCTTTTTTCCCCTCTGCCCCGAGAACATGAATTTAAGCGTGCTACTAGATTGGCATGTAGGTTCTATCTGTTTACTGTTGATATAGTTAAATGTAACCGCCACTTCTACTCCAACAGTTTCTTTACTCGCATTTCCAGACATTGCTTAATTACTTCCCTGATATCTGCAATCTTCAAAAAATTAAATGCAGTGCCAATCGGCATGTTCTGTTGACCCTGTCCTTTTTTCCTTTCCTCAATCCCCCCACCGCTATACCCACTCTTTACTTTCACTTTCACTCTCCGTAACACCCTGCGTACTAGCGGCACTCCTGTCTTGCTCGGGGTGAAATGCTTGTGTTGTTTGTATGTACGTGCTGGTGCGTGTTATGTTTGTGCATATTTGAATTTGTAGGTCTGATGAATTGGGTCGTGATTACGATTCCAATGAAATAAATTATAACCTTGAAATATTAGTGTTCGAACCTTTTATATTATATTCTTGCTCTGTCTATGACATAGAGCTCTACCTGGATTATATCCAATATTATATATATATATATATATGTATATATATATATATATATATATATATATATATATATATATATATATATATATATATATATATCGACAACTAATATTATCTATCTATTTATTTATCTATTTGTGTGTGTGTGTGTGCATACGTATGTGTTGTGTATATGTAAGAATGTTTGTTGGAGTCCAGTTAAGGTTAGGTGTGATTAAGTTGATGCACACAGATGTGTATTCGTGTGTATGTGCATGGTTTTGTGTGGACGTCCGTGTATAAATGTGTTGGTGCGTATGTATCTTTGGGTGGATGTGTCTTTGTGAGTGTGTATATTTTAGAGTGAATTGATGATGAATATGTATATCTTAGAGTAAGTTTATATGTTTTTTGCGCATGTATGCCTGTGTACATTAGTGTCTGTGTATATTTGTGTGTATATTTGTGTGTATGTTCTTTTAGGTGTATCAATGATGTGTAAGTTTAGGTTTGCGATGATGCATGTGTTAGCATCTATGCATTTATGTTTGCGCATTGTTGTGTGTATATTTGGTTGTGTATGTATTTTTATGTGAGTGTATGTGTATTTGCATGTATGTCTGTGTGTTTGTGGGTTTTTCTTCTGTATAGACGTGTTAGATTTCGCGTTTGATTTTGAACAACCATCTGTGTATGCACGCTCATGTGTGTATGTATGTATATATGTATGCGTGTGTGTTTCAGCATACCATTTAGGTAATTGGGACTGTTTTATGTAAGCTTACATTCTGGAAGCGAAAACAATCTTTTACGACTTTCTGCTTCTCCCTTGCAAAAACGATTTATCGTTAAACTATTAAAAGACAATTACCGCTCTTTTTTCTTTTTTCCGCCATATCTTAAAGTTTCCCGCCATTATTCTACGCCTGGCTAAAAAGCAAAATCCTTTTTGTGATCGGGGAAAATGACATGAAGGGGCGAATGCGTTTGTAACGGACAATCACTCCCAATCTTGGCCTTCATACGTCAGACTCGAACATATTTTAAAGTGATTAAAATGTACGCCAGAACGAAATAAATCGAGATAAAAGACAAGCGGAACTAAAAATAAAATAGACAAAGAATACTTTAAGAAAATAAAAGAAAGGACAACTTTAAAAATATTCTTATAATGACTAATATTGAAATAAAAATATAAAATGGTTTTAAAACGCAAAGAAATATTCATATCTTAAATTTTTTTTTACCATGATTAACGATGCAAAGATAAAAAATAAACAGACAAAAATCTCTTAGGGATTCCTTTTATTTTAAATTTTTTTAATTTATTTCACTGTGGCGAATAACTCTTGCAGAAAAAAATTACAAAATTAAATCCTAGACAGAATTTAAAGAGCGTATGAAGCGAAAATTGCTCCGAATAAGAAGTGATATATTTTGCATGCTTAATAATATAAACTGGATATGATACATGATATGATGGTTTTGTAAACGTAGCTTAGATGTGGCACAATACCGAAAGTAGGGGGTACCCAGGTAAGGATCTAATTCACTACTCAGGCATAACTGTTCTAGCGAGACACTCTTGCTAACCATTACACCGAGCTGAGGTGCCCATGACTCATGATATGATATATGATATAATAGTGGATATGATATAATGTGCAATATTTTCCGTGGTGACTCGGCATCTCCACTTCAATCATTTTCTCTCCGCCCTGGCGTGGCTTGCCTTTGTCTTTTCTATAAATATTTTCATAGTGTTTGTTCTGATGAACGTTGCTCTTCTTGTGTGGGGTTGGTGATAAAATAAAATTTAAAAATGAAACCCCAATGAATATTTTTGAATAAATTGTATTCGTTTTAAATTTTCATTGAGGTTTCAATTTTATATGTTGTTATTTTATTCTACACGACAAAGTGTACATATCGGGAATATTTAGTACTACATAGAGATTTTGAGGTATTATGGTGGCTGTAATAAAAATGGTAATTAAGAATGTGTTGTATTGGTGTAAGGAATATTATGGTATGTTTGGGTTAGTAATCATAGCTAGCTAAGTTTAAGATAGATTGATGACGAGCATTCACCTAAGCCCACATTTGGCCAGCTGTATAAAACAAAATAAATATCGCTTTCTTCTTTCGGGCCTCGACTGCATGCATTTAGGCACACTACTCGATTGGCTATTAGGTCTCATCGTTTTACTGTTGAACTAGCTAGAAATAAACGTACGTTCTATTCCCATAGTTTGTTTTCTTGCACTTCCGGCCTGTAGAACTCTCTTCCGGTTTCTTAATTCCAACACCATTCGCCATCTTTTTTTGTATTCCTAAGAACAGGCTCCCTTAAACCTGTCCTTTTACCTCACTGAATTCTTATTTTTTTCTTTCACTGTTAGTAACCCGTTGCGTCTTAGTAGCATGCTCGCCTTGTTTGGGGATGAAAGGAATGTTTAAAATAGTGAAATTAGCTCTTAGTACACTGGAAATAATTGATCGAACATTTTGCATTAATATCGGTTGAAATTTATAAAATATTTTTCTTAAAACGGATTTTCAGGTAAAAAACAAATCACGTTCACTAACCGTTTTCGCTCTTTTTAGTATTGATGGGAGTTTCTTTCCTAAGTTTTGTTTACGGTAGTGTGGAATGTCAACGTCTTCAGCCTATCATTCTTTTTTCTTCTAGTTAATAACCACACATAAAACATTTTGCTGTTTTTGCGATTCATTGTTCAAATGATATTGTTTCTGTTTAAAATGATTTATGCATATTAACAGACCACGACATCTATCAGAGAGATGAAATTTAAATTTTTATTATTGCGTTATTCCCAAATTTTAACACATTATCAGATAGCTGTCACAAACTGAGCACAAATAGTCATTAATTAAAAAAAAATTAGTAATTAATGTAAAATATTAACCATAACTACAGATACAAGAATGTCGTTTTTGATAAAAGTTAAAAAAAAAAAAACATAATACATTACATATCTTTTATGCGTCATGTCACTTCAGGATGTGGGCGATCATGGCTCTCCACAGTTTCCTATCCTTTGTAGATCTTAGTATTGTTTGTCTTTTTACCATCTCTTCTACTCCACATTCTGCCATCCGTTCACATAATTTTTTTTTCTAATTCGTTTACACCTAGTAACCCGTTGTGTCTTAATGGATTTATTGCCTAACTTGTAGTGAAATCAATAAAAAAAATGAATCAAAACTACCAAATTTCTTGTAATCATACAATATTATGACAGCTGCCTACACAAGAAATCTGTGTTATAGTAAGAAAACTAGAAAAATATCTTTAAAATGTTTACGGCTCACAAGTCTCACCTCATTAATATGCATATTTTTAGCAGTTTGTTAAGCCTACATAGAAATTGGAAAGAAAATGAAGACAATGTGAAAAAGCAATTTTAATAGGTTACGAGAAATCAAGTCTTTTCCATCTAAAATAGATGCGAGAAATTGAACCAAGTCTTACACACTTATTTAACGAGACACTATAAAAAAAGAATTGTTCCCTTTGATACATAGCATGTTGACATGAATTGATTTCTGTTTATTTACTTATAGCGACATCAATTAAGAGAGAAGAAATTTAAATTTCTATTATTGAGCACAACTGAGCACAACTGAGCACAAATAGTTTTTAAGTAACAACGATTAGTAATTAGTGTATAATATTATTCATAGCTACATATACAAGAATGTCGTTTTTGATAAAAGTTAAAAAAAAAACAATACATTTCATATCTTTTATGTGTCATGTCACTTCAGGATGTGGGCGATCATGGCTCTCCAAAATCTGGATATTTAAAAGGATCCTTTCTCCAAGTTCACTGACTTGTTTATTTTATTCGAGATAATTAGTAATGCTTGCACGTGACGCTATTTTAGTATTTACTGATAAAAATTTGAATCAGAGAATCGAGTTCAATTTTTAAACACCAGAATCATGGATTTAGCTTGTAAATGAGAAATGGAGATATTTTTTTTGAAAATACAAAAAAAAATTTGATTTAATTTGAAAATATAAGAAAAGGTAAATTTTTTAACAGATCGCAACATCTCTCAGAGATGAAATTTAAATTTTTATTATTGCATTATTCCAAAATTTTAACACATAAGCTATTAATGTCAACAACTGAGCACAAATAGTTATAAATTTTAAAAAAATAGTAATTACCATAATTCCCCTTGTATAATACTTTTTAAAAATAATAAGTAAAATTATGAGTGCGTGTTATGCACAGCACCAAAAAATCATTAAAAAATTGTCGTTTCATAGGTCGATTTCAGTTGCGAAATGAATACTCACAAGAAACATGCGACAATTTAACACTAACATTCGACGATTGCGACCCCATAAGAATGTCAAATACAATCATATGTACCTAACAATACTTAGAAATGTAAAATAAAATAAGAATTATCATAAAACTAAATTAGTATAATATTATTCTATGTTTAAAACCAAATTTATAAGAGCAGGAAACGCTGGTCGTAATGAAATTGTAGATGTACAATGTATAGGGTTTGATTACCAAACGAGTGGTGCGTTTTATGCGTGAGTAGAAGAATTTGATTTAATTTGAAAATATAAGAAACGGTAAATTTTTTAACAGATGGCAACATCTATCAGTGAGATGAAATTTAATTTTTTATTATTGTTCCAAATTTGTAACAGATCAGTAAATCGTTATTAATGTCAACAACAGAGGACAAATATCTATCTCGATCTCTGTAATGAAGTATTATGATTACTTGCATTATTCGGACTGTTATCCTCATCTTCATTCGCAAAGTTTCGACTGTTGTACGCTCCAGCCTTCTTCAGGTGATTGAAATTTCGAACAGCAGTAGTAAACGAAAAAGCTTGGAGAGTTGAGTTAAAGAAAAATAACTGAGACATCATAAAGAGGCATGGCACATGGAACTAGAACAATCTACCCCAGTGGACGAAATAAAGGCTTCGCTTCGAGATTCCAATCACATGAAGAAGGCCGGAGATTACAACTGCCGAAACGTTGTAAAGAAGGTAATGAAGTTAAGGATAACAGCCTGAATAATGTAAGTAATTCAAGTGAGCACATATAGTTATTAATTAAAAGAATTAGTAATTAATGTATAATATAATCTATAAATACAGGTACAAGAATATCGTTTTTGATAAAAGTAAAAAAAAATAACACATTTCATATCTTTTATGTGTCATGTCACTTCAGGATGTGTGTGATCATGGCTCTCCACCATTTCTTATCCTTTGTAAATCTTAGTATTCTTTGACTGTTATCATCTCTCCCACTCCACATTCCGCCATCCGTTCAAATAAGCTAGTCAGGGCAATGTCTTATTGGCTCCTTCTGTTCATTTTGCTTTTGATATTCCAGTGAGTACCAAATTTTCCAAGCCCTTTTTCCTCATTATGCGTCCCATAAATTTACACATTGCGCCATGTATCAGAGGGTTGGAACTTAAAATTGCATTATTCCAAAATATTAGCATATCAACATATAGATATTAATATCAACAACTGAGCACAAATATTTATTAATTAAAATATTATTAATTAATGTATAATATTATCCCTAACCACATGTAAAAGAAGGTAGTTTTTAATAAAAGTTAAAAAAAATAACGATAAATATATATAAAAAAATGTGTATATTATGGAAAATACTTTTTTCTACATTATAGCTATGGGAGCTATGTTATTAGGTTGGCGCAAAAACAATGATCTAATAATGTCGTTTTTTGACGTATTTTTTAACGTCAAAAAACGACATTATTACGTCATTATTTTTGCACCAACCTAATATAATGCTTATTCCGTAAACAATAATAACAGTGAATAATTTCTTTAAACATTAAAGTATATTTAATAACATCTCCCTAATAGCTGTCGCGATCTGTAAAGATAGACTTTAATAATATATATAGGGATTTCATAATATTTGTAAGGGGTCTTCTTTGTACGTCTTTTCAGATGAAACAAAGAATGGCGTATTGCTACCATATTTGATTTAGAGCTGTCCAATATTCATTTCCCAACCTTGACATTAAAGCGCTCTTCTTGTTATTAGGTTGGTGCAAAAATAATGACGTAATAATGTCATTTTTGACGTATTTTTTAACGTCAAAAAACGACATTATTACGTCATTATTTTTGCACCAACCTAATATTATTTTTCAATTATTCAACCTCTTTCTTACAGACACGATATCGTTCTATCGCTATTTCCATGGCAAATATTCCGATGTGCTCCATTTATTTGCTACCAACTCGGATCTTTGCAGCCAAGGACCCATACTTGAAGCAAGAAGCTAGAAGAGTGTTGCACAGGCGTGAAGTGCGAGAAAAGAAGCTGTTAGCTTAGAACTTACGTTTACGTCTAGTCAATTCAACGCTGAATTGATGAGACGATGCCAGAAATCTTGTACTGCGATTAAATTCATAAAGTCTAGGTATCATAGAAAAGAACTCATCCTAACAATTACCGTGAAATTATTTATAGAAAAAAGCGCTGGGAAGCAACTTTACGGTGGTGAGAAATTGACAGACATCGAGCTGCCAGATCAAAACCAATAATATTGCTGATACTTCTTTGGATTTTATAAAAAAGAATCTCTAAATATATAGCAGAAGCACATAGACATACGTGGCAACAGTATTCGAGGCTCGGTCGAATGAAAGACTTATGTAAGATAGATTCAAAAGAGAAAACTTGTCTAACACGACACAGTGAACCAACTTTCTTAGCATCACACCTTGCAATTGATTCAATATAGTCTTGCCACTTCATATCAACTGAGAATATTAGCCCGAGAAGGCCCAACGAGTCATTGTACTGGAGATTAGCATCAGCCATGCAGATAGAAGGCAGAGAAGGGGACACTTAATAGAGAGCAGTTTTGTTTTTGAGGTGTTAAAATTAACAATTCATCCTTTGTCCCAGTTAACAACAGATGTCAGATTTATGTATCGTGATTGCAGACAAGTATTTGAGCTTACTTTTCTATTTAGCGCAGATCTGGCCATTAATTGGTTAATTAAGACATACTCACAAGACTATTTGTAATTCTGAACTTATGCCCCCACCCCTCCAACTATAACTTTCGGAAAAGAGGTCGCACTTTGTTTTTTTTCAGTTTCCTTCAAAATGATTAAATCACCCGTTACATACCATCGCCAGAAGAAGTACAATCCGAGTACTGAAGCATCAATGCTTTTGTGTAGCGATTTCTACACGATTTATTATAATAACTTATAATAAAAATACAATAATAATATATTGCTCTACTTTGTATTAAATATTTTTAAAAACAAAGTAAATGCTACGAACAGTGGATTTTACTCCATCTGTTCTTTCTCTCATATATATATATATATATATATATATATATATATATATATATATATATATATATATATATATATATATATATATATATTACGAAATGGACAAAGTCCGACAATTTATTTATTAAATACATTTTTATGTTTAACGTTCTTTTTATAGATACAAGTATTTAAGTAAATGGTCTGAATGCGCTTCGAACCTGCATCTTATACGGAACCGTCATTTAGCGGTTAGGCACGTCAGGCTAAATGACGGTTCCGTATAGGATGCAGGTTCGAATCCTGTGAAAGGACGAATATTTTCTATGAAAATTTCTCGGACATTCAGGCCGGTAAATGTTATTTAATACTGTTTATTATAAACAGCGCATTTACTTAAATACTTGTATCTATAAAAAGAACGTTAAACATAAAAATGTTTTTAATATATATATATATATATATATGATTTGTAACCTGTAGCTGTTATTGATTTTGTCAAATTTTCTTAATTACACAGCGGCCCTTTCAGTAAATGCCCTTCAGTTTTAATTTTACCCCACCCCATCTCTCTCCCCCACCCCTTTTTTCTTTTCTTTTCCTCTCCCTCCCTGTTCTTCTAATCTTTAAGATTAGATCATCTATTGTGTGTGTATGTCACCACAAAATGTATCCTTTCCGGTTACATCTTTAATGTATTAGACATCCGACAACCTTCATATTTCTCTCACTTAAACCGTCTTCAAGTCACCTCTCCCAAACTCCTCTCTGTTAAGCTTGAATCCCCCACTTTCTCTCGTCTGTTACCCCTCTCTTTAGCTCTAACATTCGTCCCACACTCTCATACTTACGCTCTCTCTAAATTTTATTTTTTATTTCCGGAATTGTTTTTTCTGTTTTCTTTTTGAATTTGTAGGTCTCATGAATTGGATCTTATTTACGATTCCAATGGAATAAACTATGACCATGGAATATTAGTGTTTAAGCCTTTTTATAATATATATAAATATATATATATTCATTAAAGACATTTTTATGTTTAACGTTCTTTTTATAGATACAAGTATTTAAGTAAATGCTCTGTTTATAATAAACAGTATTAAATAACATTTACTGGCCTGAACGTCCGAGAAATTTTCATAGAAAAATATTCGCCCTTGGACAGGATTCGAACCTGCATTCTATACGGAACCGTCATTTACGCTGACGTGCCTTGACCGCTCGGCCACCAAGTATCGTTCGGTAGTCAAGGTCGAATTTACTGTTTATACCAGTAAATGTTATTTAATACTGTTTATTATAAACAGAGCATTTACTTAAATACTTGTGTCTATAAAAAGAACGTTAAACATAAAAATGTCTTTAATAAATAAATTGTCGGACTTTGTCCATTTCGTAATATATATATATATATATACTATATTTTTATTATAAGAGAGTATAATAAAAACATGCTGAAATCGCTACACAAAAGATTTCAAATTTCAATACCATTGCCGAAAATACAATCATAGTATTAAAACATGAAAGCTTTTGTGTAGCAATTTCAAAATGTTATTATAATTTCTTATAAAAAAAATATAATAATAATATATTACTTTACTTTGCATTGAGCACTTTTTAAAAAAGTAAATGCTGTGAACGGTGGATGTTTACTCCATCAGTTCTTTCCCTCTTTTGGGATTATTGACAAAGAAAATAGCATTCAACCCTTACGTGACGTCTGTTCTCATATACTGCAGCGAATGTTGGACGGTCTCCTCAAAGATGAAGAAGAGACACGAGGCAGCAGAGATGTGGTTCTCCAGAAGGATACTAAGGATATCATGGAGATAGCGTGTGAGCAACGATGAGGTCCTGGAAAGGATGCAAACAAGGAGGAAGGTTATACTTAATATAAAGAAAAGGTTGATGAAATTTCTGTGACACGTAATGAGAAAGGAGGACCTAAAGAATCTGATACTCACAGGTCGAATAGAGGGAAAGAGAAACAAAGGAAAGCAATGCATGGCATACCTAGCAGGCTTAGGGAAGTGGATGGCAGAACGTGGTCGGAGTAGGTGGCAGAGGCTCAAAAATTTTTGAGCGCCATAAGAGATAAGGGAAAATGGAGAGCCATGATTGCCTACGTCCTGAAAGGACACTGGACATAAAAAGAAAAAGAGAATATAAACATACTGTATATTGAGGAAACAAAAACAAACTAGCATCGACCTGTTTAATTTTTTATAGTCTGTTTCAAAATTATAAATAAGCCTTCATATACACATTATCAGAAGTGGATTTTACCAGGATCGTCCACAAGATATGTTATTTCTCTCGGTCCACGTAGAACCTCCTTATCAAATAAAGCCCGAAGGCAAGTTAGATCTAATGACGGTTTTCCCTAGGGGACGCAGGTTCGAAGCCCGCTAAAGGGCGCATATTTTTCTAACAAGATTTCTCAAATATTCAGGCCGGCAGATGTAAATAAATAAATATACTGTTTAATAAATAAATAAAACCAAAGCATCTACTCAAATATGGCGATCAAAAAATTAATTTTAAGCAAATAAATTATATATATATATATATATATATATATATATATATATATATATAGAGAGAGAGAGAGAGAGAGAGAGAGAGTAAGAGAGAGAGAGTGAGAGAGATCGATGGATGGAAATGCGTGTGGATATGAATGGAAAGAAGATAAAAGGATGAAGATTATGTACGGCTTGAAAAAGAAGAGGATGATATGAAGGAGGAATATCGTTGATTGACAAAAAAAT
>OZ010604.1:27686801-27691801 GCA_963932145.1 Acanthosepion lycidas | reverse complement strand
TTTTTGCCGTTTTTTTTTTGTTTTGTTTTTGTCTATTCTTTTGTTTTTCCTTCTCCATTTCCTCCTTCTTTGCCGCATTTTGTCTTCTTTTTCAAAAATACTTTCTTTGTTTAACCTTCATACCGTTTTCTTCTGAATTTCTTCTTTTTATCGTTTCATTTTCATCTTATTCTAGTCTTCTTCGTTTTTCCCTCTTTTGTTGTTTGCTTTTTTGTTTATATTTTACTTTTTTTTTCACTTGTTTATTTATTACCTTTTCATAGGTATGTACTTTACGTCTTCTTCTATCTCCTTCCGTCTCCTTCTTCATCGTCTTCTCAGTCCCTACCAACTCTTTACCATCGTTTCATTCATATATTTCACTTTCATCTTTCATTCCTTCATCGTCTCCATCATCTTCATTTTTCTGAGTGCATGCTGCAAATCTCCCTTAAATGCATCAGACGAAATGCCCCATTCTGTTAGAAAAGGTCTGTTTAGCCGCTTAGAATTGAAACCCCCGTGGCGATCATAGAATAAGAAGAAATTAAGTTTGAAAGGCGATTCTTTTTGTGACATTCCTTGTCTGGAGCATTTTCTTATATGTACGAGTATGGATCAGTAAGTCCGTAGCTTGACACATCGTTATGAGCTGAAACTGAATCTGAAATACATACCGCATTATCTTGGTTTTATGTGAATAAGTGCATTGACAAGGAACGAGACATTGTCTAAAAATAAATGTTTCTTACTTTAAATAATGGATGGTTTTCTCATCACCATGTTGAGAAATTATTGATGCAGCTATATATATATATATATATATATATATATATATATATATATATATATATATATTATTGATGCAGCTATATATATATATATATATATATATATATATATATATATTATTGATGCAGCTATATATATATATATATATATATATATATATATATATATATATATATATATATGTGTGTATATATATATATATATATATATATAGGGACAGGGATAGGGAGATATAGTGTGATGAACAGAGTAATGTAGGTAGATAGATAGTGACTCAGATAGAAATTGAGAGATATACGGTAGACCGAGATAGAAAGAAAAATAGATAGATAGAAATATTTCTGGCACTTAAAAGAAATCAATAAAACACCTACAGTAAAATGGAAATTAATAAGAAAAACTAAAATATCTAGGTCATTAAATGATCCATGTCCTTTGTGCATACATGAGAAAGTATTGACTGAATCCGAGATATGAAATAACTGTTTTTTGCCGAGTTTGTCAACAATTTTCCTTGAATAATATTTAAAAAAAATAATAATGGTAATATACATACTTATACGTAATAATAATTTTTAAATAATTTAGTTAATTCTATTAGATTTATTTGTTTAAAAAAGAAATATAATCTATTAGTAATTAAAAGTAAAAATAATATTTTAAAATTTTAGATCAATATAACCGATTCTAATCCAAACACCCATTTTAGAAAGAATCTGTATGTATACAAGTAGACATTCAACGAATAAAATGCCGAAAAACTTTATGCTGTTGATAAAAAACCGGACCATATGCGTTGAACGGATGCCATAATTCGTTCAAAAATGGCACCCCTACCCTACGTAGACTTAATTCATTTTCGAACGTAACTCATAATTGATGCAATAATAGTTAATAAAAAAGAACACGCTACTGCTCCTGTCTAAATGATTGGATTTCTCTGTATCCTTGGAAAGAAAAATTATGAATGTATGCGCTTTTAAAAGTCAATAAATTTTAAAATAAATTATTCCAAAAATTTCGCTTGAAGATGAAACAGAAGTAATGCTTTTAATTTAATATAATTGATTTTGAAGTTTTTGTTTTCTGTTTTGAAACATCTTAATTCCAGTGTAGCGATGAAACCATATCTTTAAATCAGTTAATACACACACACACACACACACACACACACACACACACACACACACACACACACACATATATATATATATATATATATATATATATATATATATATATATATATTATAATGTTATTATTTAAAATTATGTATTCATCGCGAAGTAGAAATTACAATGTTTCGGAAATAAAAAACTAAACTTTAAATTTAACTTTAAAATTTAAAAGGCTGTAATCCACTAAAGTTTTTAATACCCTTCCCCCTTCCAACTTAAAATATATAATATTATTTAGCTTTTATTTTAAGTTATGTTTTTAGTTACGAGTCATGCTAATATATATATATATATACATATTTATATATATATATATATATATATATATATATATATATATATATATATATATATATATATATATATATATAGTACAAGTAATAAATCCGTTGGTATATAATCCCGTCGCATCCTAATAATATCAGATATTAAAACTGATGCACAGAGAGATTTCAATGTATTTGTTAAAACAGACCATATATATTATACAGCAAACAATCCCAAATTACCTCATGCGGGTAGAATTCATTACAAACCCGCGCTATGGCGGACTGGAACAAGATTGCACCGGTTTGAAATCGACTATACCCACATGAGGTAATTTGGGATATTTGCTGTGTATATATATATATATATATATATATATATATATATTCGAGGATACACCTTTATTAGGGCGGCTAGACATTCCTTATTGCAGACTCTCGCTCAGTCATATTTGTGTTTGTTCAATACCCACAGAGCCGACCTGTGCTTTATACTGTAATCATGGTGAGCAAACCATACTTACAGTTTCTGATACGAGCGTGTTATCTAGCATGATCAACAATCTGAACAACGCCAGCACACTCAAATCTTCGGTCACGATGACTTGTGACTTTATGCTAGCAAAGCTATCGACAGCCCCAAGTGTACCCAAATTCACTCACAAGGCTTGGGTCAACCCGCGGTATGATTTTCAGGTACTTTCCAAAGGTGCCGCACGCTGGGATCGATCGCGATCCAGGCCAATAACAGCAGGAAGTCTCCTTCCTGACAAATCAAGTGAGTTTCGAATGATAGGAATAAAGTTTATTCCTATCATCTCTTAACGGCTCCGGTGTAAAACACGTTTCTAGTGTGAGTGATCATTGACGAAGTCTTCCCACCTTTAGATTTCGATGTCCGTCGACCGCATTATCCATTTGCAGGCAACCTTGAAAAGACTATGGATTTTGAGTTTAATTTTAATAATTAAATTAATTAAACATGGAAATTTTCTCTGTCGTGATGGAATCATATTTTGAAAAGAATATAATTGTAATATTACACACACACACAAACACACACACACACACACACACACATATATATATATATATATATATATATATATATATATAACGAGACTAAAAAAACAAGCTGATAAATGAGGGAAAAGAGTTTAGGCATTGGAGAAAAAATAAAACGAATAAAAGTTTTAAAAAAGAAAGTTCAACATCAAAATGCGAAGGGAAGAGCAAAAGGGACAATACAAAAGAGAATACAGAAAAAGAAAAAAAATAAATAAACGCAAAGAAGATTGAGAGGAAAAGGGAAGAACGAGAAATGAAGAATTCTTAAAAGTCGTATACGGGAATTTTTGAAAAATGTGGGCACGATTTCGACCTCATCTTCTTTTCAAGGATGCCTGCAAATGGATAATGAGGTCGACGGACATCGATATCTAGAGGTGGGAAGACTTCGTCAACGATCACCCACACTGGAAACGCGTTTTACACCGGAGCAAGGAGTAAAGAAACGGAGGTTTGCCGACGGAAAGAAAAGAACATGGCAACATCGGGGAAGAGCGTCTTACAGTGCATTCATTGCAATCGAAACTATCACTCTCGTATGGGCCTGTACAGCCATAACAGATACTTCGCCGCCATTTGACGGATTAAGGAAAACTGTGTGAAATGAAGTCACTACTCAGAAAAAAATGATTTGCGAAACTAGATTCAGAGAATCCCAAACAAAGAACTTCATCACAAGAAGGCTTTCGACATAGTTGTTCAGTGCAAAACCTATCTAAGTGACGACTGCAGAAGCGACCACCTCCCTGTTATATGTAAAGTAAGAGTAAAACTATAGAAATTGGAGAACCTTAACACAGCACCCAAATTGCAATACAACAGACTCCTGAAGAATCCGAACGCGAAGAAAAAATATATGGACAATGTAAAAAGAAGATATGAGGGACAAAATAGAAATAGAATCTTGAAATGGGTCTCACTAAGAGAAGCTTTCCTGAGATCAGCAAAGGACATCATCCCAAAGGGGAATTGGTGAATGGAACACTGATGAGATTCTCGACATGATGCAAAAGAGACAAAAAAGGATGCCAAGACATGGAACACACAACGAAATAAGGACCAAATGCAGACAAGGCTGAAGAAGAATCACTTAACAAAAAATGTGTAGAAATAAAAAGAATGTGTCACATATAAAGGAGATAAGCATAAAAAATATGAGGAAACTAACAAGACAAAAGACATACTCATCAACAGGCAACATAAAATCTAAGGACGGAACGCTAACATATGAGAAAGACAAAATTCTTCAGCGCTGGAAAGAAGGATATCTCTTCCAGGACAAAAGAGAACAACCAGCAATACACAGAAATGCCGACCAGCAGGAAATACTAAAAAAAAACGAAATAAAAGCTGCACTGGCCAAAATGAACCAAGCAACAGGGTCAAACGGAATCGCAACGTTAGATTATTTCGGTATAGCAAAGATTATGGAAATAATAAATTAAATCTACAACAGTTATGATATATCTGAACATCTAAGCAGATCTATTTTTATAGCACTGCCTCAGAAACCAGGCGCAAACGAATGTGAACTCCACCGAACAATCAGCCTAATAAACCACGTAACAGAACTCATCATCCCAATTCTGATTAATAGTACGCGCAGCAGAATCAGACCAGAGATAGGACAAGAATAGTGCGGGTTCGTTAAAGACAACGGAACAAGGAACGCTATATTCTGGCTCAGAATTTTATCAGATAAGAGCAATGAAAATGC
>OZ010604.1:27674301-27676801 GCA_963932145.1 Acanthosepion lycidas | reverse complement strand
GGTTTTGTTGACGTTGCTACATCTACACATGCGCACGAAACGAGAGATACGTATAGTTCCAAAATATCAAAGTTTTGTTTCGTGCGCATGTGTAGACATGGCAACGTCAATAAATCTCAGTCCAATGAAATCCCAACGAACGAAACGCATCTTAAAAAAAAACCTTGCCAGTTTAAATTTTGTTTGTTGATATATAAAATTATACAAAATTATATATCGTTATATAATAGATAGATAGATAGATAGATAGATAGATAGATAGATAGATAGGTAGAAAGAAAGAAAGAGTGAGAGAGAAATATAAATTAGGAATATATTGAGATACCAATAGACATAGGCATTAATGCACCTTCCACTCAGTCTTAATGACTCCATTTTTAATGAATCGACAAAGAAAACCGATAAATGTTTCAATATCAGGGTTATATTTGAGACAATAAACGGAACTCCAAACACCTTCACATATAGAAGAAAGTCTTTGGGCTGATTTCCTCAAACGTTTATTTACAAGGTGTAATTTTCTTGTAACTCTTCTCATTTCTAATGCTAATGGTAATATTAGCCGTTTCCTTATAAGGGAAGATTCGACATTCGTTGACCGAGCAGCCAATGCAAAACAAGCTCAGCTTTTTTCACTTCCATGCCATCAAGCTGCAATCAAAGACTTGTTCTCTTCATCTCTAATTTTCATACTAGCCTTTCCCTATAAGAAAACATTTATTATTCATTGACCGAAGATAGTAATAGTTATCGAGGTAGAGGGTTACGTTATGGGGTAGTTTGGACAGATAAATAAAGGGTAACCTTAGATATGGACAGGTTAAATCTGTTGTGATCAGAGAAATGACCTCTTAGGGGTTTATTCCACAGAGCAGTTGTTCACGGGAAGAAGCTGTTCGAGTGGTACTTCCTTTTCGCCGATGGAATACGGAGAGAGTGTGGATGGTTTGCTACACTGTAAGTGGCATGGCGGATCTTTGTCGTGAAGGATTGGACTGGCGGTAATAGGGAATACAACGAGAATCCATTAAACAGCGGCAAGTACAGAAAGACGCGTGAGTCAACCGTTAAAAACTGGTGACGACTGATGTTAATGAAAAATTCAGGAAGAAATATCTGCACATTTCGTCAATCCCTATGTCGGATGTTCTTCTTTGAAAAGTTGGATGATTCGAGGCTCAAAAGCAGGGATTTGTTTAGCCATACGAGAAGGGAAAAAAGAAAGACAAAATTTGTCCGCAAATAACCTTTAAATGGCGAGTCACAAGATCGGTAAGCAATTAATCAATCATAAAAGAACCAATCAGAATTTAGTAATTACGCGAGAGTCGAATGATTATACAAGGTCATGAATATTCATGAATTTTATTCAAGGTTATTCAAGGTCAATTACCCTGAAAGATAAAACAGTGATAATAAATTGCCGTTGTACTTCGTCCAAGCATTTTTCGTGAAAGTAGCGACAGATCAGCAAGAGGTTTCCCACATACCCCTCGTCAGAAAGAGGTTGGTGAATGGAAAAGAATTCGTCACCTACAAGGACTCCGAGACGGTTTTGGACTCTATCGAGTCTGGAGAATGTGCAGTTTGGGCATCTCCTACCCAAATATGGCAACATTATTTTATAATAATTATTTCAATGTTCCCTTAATCTTTGTTGCTATATATTAGGTTGGCGCAAAAATAATATCGTTTTTTGACGTTAAACTTCAAAAGAAAAACGACATTATTTTTGCACCAACCTAATACATTGCGTCTCAAAAAGTGTTTACATAAGTTAACAACGGAGAACTGACGTGATTTTCACAACTCTTATTTAACCCACTGTAAATAATGAAGACTCAAATCTGGGAATTGCTGTAAGCAAGGATAGAAAGTGCGACACTGTAAGCCGATGACGCATTGGCATAGCCAAAGGTGTCTTCCAAAAGCTAAGCAGAGTATTGTGAAAGAGAAAAACAAAGAAAAGAATACTGAGCTGGTCTGTGTTATCTGTCCTCCAACTATGGTAGAGATGAAGAAGAAACTTAAAGTAACAGAATGAAGTTCTACAGAAGGATGCTGAAGATGCCTTAAATCAAACATGTAATCATTGACTAGGATTTAGAGAAAATGGAAACATATACTTAACATCAGGAAGAGACAGTTGAAATTTCTGCGGCACGCAAATGAGGAAAGAGGACTTAGAAAAAGTTATATTCACACGGCAGATTGAAGGCAAGAGGATCAGAGAAAAGCAACGTATAGCAGACTTGATGAGCTTACGTAAATGGGCGCTGGAACAAGATTTAGGAGAAACAACAAAGAGACAAAATTTATTTAGATCTATAAAGGACAAGAAATTGTGGAGAGCCATGATCGCATGCATCCTGGAGGGACACAGCGCATATAGAAGACTGCGGGGCAAAATATTGTACCTAATCAGTCATGAAACCAAAGAGACATGATCGCCTAAGCATGTATAACGCATGACACTTAACTGGCTGATTAGAAATAAAGA
>OZ010604.1:27616801-27669301 GCA_963932145.1 Acanthosepion lycidas | reverse complement strand
GAACATTACTTATCACAATAATTTTATTTTTCTTAAGTTCAAGATGCGGTTCTATGACGTCATACCACGCGAAAGACCGAAGTATTACAACAGAACCAATGTCTAGATGCAATGTAATGTGTTTTGACTAGTTTGGAATGTAATTTTGTTGAGTGTGGGTGCTTCGTTTTAATATAGATGGCATTTGAAGGTTATTTTTACTGTGTTTATGTGTGAGTATTATTGTGTTATCAACTAATATCTGTCTAATATTATAAACATGGCTATTTTTTTTTAGGAAATGTTGCTTACTAAACATAGAAACGCGTCTTGAACTTACGATCTGTGTCTGCTATTCCGCGACCGTAATCGTCGTATACAATCTTCTATTTTAAAATAACAAAATATCATCTTTGACGGCGGATATCTTTGTTTCATGTCTGTGTAACCAATATGAGGGCCAACATAATAAAAGGATCCAAATGTTGGGCAATTTTTGTCTTTTTTTTCACCAGAAATTAAAGCCAACATTCGAACATTGGAACGGCTCGTGATCAGACATAATAGACATTCATTTTCTGTTATATTTAATATGTTTCAATATAGATAGATAGATAGATAGATAGATAGATAGATAGATCCCCTAGCAAATATTATGGAATTAGCTCGCTTAGAGGAAGTTCACGATATTTTCTTTTCATTGGTTTGAAAAATATACATTAATTTACATGATTTATTATAGTTTGTTTAAGGGGTATTTTAAGAAGTCATAAGTTATTCTGCAATTAAATAAGAAAGTGTATCTTATTTGTGATCAGTTTGTTTCCCGCTAATTAAATATTGAACATGCTGAACATAGTGTTTGGTAATTTCCTAATTATTCCCAGGGCTTATATATATATATATATATATATATATATTTCTGGATGTACTGGTATTCTAAATAATAGCCACATTTCGACTGCACTATGCACCAAACCTACAGTTTGTCATTGCTACCTAAATTTCAATAGCTGCCACCGCACCCATCTAAACACTTAATAATTTACGGCCAATGTTTATCGTGATATTTGTTCACAAAATGTGGATTACAAAAGAACAATTATTCGGTTACTTTCTGATCAGATATAATAGACATTTATTGTCTGTTATATTTAGTAATATATATAATGATCTGCAAACGAAATACACTGTAATGTTCAAATGGCCGGCAACAAACTGTCGGCGCTGTATGTTGACCTCAGTGTCCATATTTATATTGACATATACTCTATCCCTGATATAAAGTACGTTAACTTATAAATATAACATATATTTAAACTATACTTTTGTCATTTCTTATTCTATCTATCTATCTATCTATCTTGTGTGATGTCAACGAACACAAGTTGCAACTTTCGTAATGTTCGTTGTAGTAGAGACATTGTAATCGCAGATACAACTATAGTAACGGTGTTGAACAATACTGGTGTTAGACACCGTCGAATAACACAAGGACTAATAGTACTTGCTCAATAATACTCACTCGAATAGTAACCCGGGTAGTGATGCGAATAGAGAAATAGTAAAATAGAGTAGAGAATAGTGGTCCGCATAGAAATAGACGATAGACTAGAAAGAGTGATCAGTTAGACGTGACACTACTAACTATTTATGCATTTCTCCCTATGGACACGTGATCCAGTTAATTCAGTAATGGGATCGCCTGTGTTTACTTACTGGCGATCTATATTCAAACACAAGTGTCGGCAACGACATATTATTCCCATAGAACACACACACTCTCTCTCTCTCTCTCTATATATATATATATATATATATATAATTAAGTTATAAGGAACTTGGTAAACCGAATTGGTACCATGTTTCAAAAACAGAAGCTAAAAACTTCCAATTCAATTATAGAAATTAAATTAAACTACCTTCTTCCGTTTCATTTTCAAGCGTACAATTAAACAGAACTAGGTACTACAATTTAATTTAATTTCTATAATTGAATTAAAAGTTTTTAGCTTCTTTTTTTTGAAACATGGTAATTCCTGTGTAGCGATGGAATCATATTTTTTTAAAAATATTTATAATCTAGGCTCTACTTGTGTATCGAGCACTGTTTTTTTAAAATAAAACAAAAATACTAAAGAACTTCGGATCATCAATCTTACGGAACTTTCCTGTTTTATCAATATATTTGCGCGGGCTCGCGCTCATGTGCTCGCACTCACACTCACACACACAAACACACACACACACACACACACATATATATATATATATATATATATATATATGTGTGTGTGTGTGTGTGTGTGTGTGTGTGTGTGTGTGTTCTCCAATTGGTTCTTTCTACAGCTTCCGTCTCCAATTGACTGGTTTGTTTTCTGTTCCTAGCAAGTTGTTTTTCAGCTGTTATTTGAATCGACCACGTCGTCTCATGCTGGATGCGAGCACTGAGAAGATGATTTGTTTCGGTATGTCCGGCACTTGGGCAAGGCTTGCGGGCATCGCGATGGTTTCTAGGCTCTCCATCTTTTCGCGGAGTAGAACTTAGTTGTTCGTGATCCTGTCCTGCTTCGTGTTCCGTAGGATTTGACTTGATTTGCGGATGTCTTTTCAATAGAGTACCCAGATCTCACGGGCGTACAGGAAAGTTGAGATTAAAATAACTAAGTAGACCATGAGATTGATGGTTTGTTTGAACCCAGGATTGTCGAAGACGGTTTTTAATAGCTTCCCGTATGCTGCTTGAACGGCCTTGATTCGGTTATTGACGTCTTTTCAGCGGATTCATTTTCTGGGGATTTATGTCCGATGTGTCTAAGATCGGAATTTTTTTTAAAATATATTTGCGCGCGTGCGGGCACACACACACATACATACATATATATATATATATATATATATATATATATATATATATATATATATATATATATATATATATACTTACATGTATTAGTAAATTTATTTTATCTCCATTTCTTAAAATTTAAATGTAAATTGTATTTCGATACAGTGTAATTTTAAAGTAACCATTTTAAATACAGAAATTATAACATATATTTTTTAAAAAAACTAGTTAGAATGAATAAAGAGTAAATAAAAATATTTTCTGGATGTGAATTTATTTCTATATTTTTGTGTATACCTTTCCTGTCGTTATGTGACAGTTTATTGAATTTAAATGACGATATTCGTTTTTGATCTCTGGATCAAAAACTTAGTTCAAAACCGGGATAAAAGTGTGTACAAGCATATCACAATTTGAATTTTTTATCTCTCCTAAACCGCGTTCCACCATCTATTTATTTCCTTGAAAATGGCTAAATGTATAGCCGAGACGCTCGGAAAATAAAACATTTGGAGAGTTTTTGTGTAATTTATCTATTGAAAACAAAAAGATTATAAGATCATATCAGAAATTATATAAAAAAAATTAATCAAAGCACCTTCTCTATCATATTTACTGAAGCTTTTATGCATAAACACACATATACACATATATATATAGTTTATGAAATATTTATCATATATATACAAATATATATATATATAAATAAAATTTATTCAATATATATATATATATATATATATATATATATATATATATATATATATATATATATAATCCTCATTCTTCGCTTAAAATCTTAATTCCACCTCCTAATTTCTTATATCTTTTCTTCTTTCTTTTTTCTCTCTATATCGTTTTCTGTGAAATGACATATTAATGACTGCTCCTTACCCACATTCTCACTATTAATTATTGTAATAAAAATGAATTTAACATCATTCTTATCTCTCGATGCCCTATCTAATTTCAATTATGTCTGTCACTCTCTCTCTCTCTGACCACACTCTATATCGCCTTGCATCAACTTAATACTATCCCTTATATGTGTATAAAATATATATAAATAAATTTAAATTCATTTTTTCACTTTTGAAAGTGTGGTCTGATGAGCCAGGGAAAATGAAATTCCCTGGTTAAATAAATTATAACCAATGGACCTTAAAGTTTTCCTTTTTTAGTAAATTAATCGCTCTGATTTAACATTGAGTTTCCGGATTTCATCCTCCTTGAGATTATCCATATGGATTACCAAGATTACATTATATATATATATATATATATATATATATATATATATATATATATATATATATATATAGTGCTGTCCGATAAAAGTGACTCAACTTATCCTTTGAATTTTGCTCAAAATTCGTTTCATCGGAGAAAAGAACATTCTTCCAGTCTTCTACGGTGACATTTTTGTAATAGTGAGCCCATTCAAGTCCCTTGGCTCTGTTGGGTTTGCTTGTTAGCGACTTAAACCTTCGTGTACAAGATTTTTAGCCTTGTTCTAACGGACTGTTGAAGAGTCAAGACTAACACCTTGCTCTTCGCTTAGTCTGGCTGCAATTTTTTGGCTAGTTATAGTCCTATTCTTCGCAACTTCTCTCTTGATTACCCTGCCAGTTCTATCATCAATCTTTTTCTTTCGTCCCCTTGTTTCCTTCCTTGGAGCAGGAGTGGCATCATTATGTGCCCTAAGCACTCGAGAGACAGTTGATTGCGAGGTTATAGCAATTTCTGCAATTTCTCTCGTATACTTGCCTGCTTTTGAGAGGGCAATAATAGATGCCTGAAGTGGTTCTGATGCATGTTTTTACCCTTTCATCTGGTTAGTGACTTGACTGGCGATTTCAAGCTGTTTTATACTGTATAAGGCTTTCTGGAATATACTGGTATATTCTAGACTTAATTTAAGCTGTTCTAGAATTCTCTAGAATATTATTCTGAGTGTATTGGAATATAGTTTTCAATATTTTGTCAAAAGTTCATTACCAGTTTAATCATTAGTATGCGCCACTTTTATTTTGCACAGAGTTTTTTCCTGAATCACTTTTATATCCAAATTTATAATTACCGATAGAATACCTTAGAAATTAACTTAACTTTTTTCCTATATGTTCGGGAAGGGATCTTGATATTAGTAAGACTAAAAATTATTCTAAACCCAAAAACAATAGTCAAAAAAATATTTTAGTAAAAAAAATCAGTTGAGTCACTTTTATCGAACAGCACTGTATATATATATATATATGTGTATGTGTGTGTGTGAAGACATATAATCTTAAGGTGTGCCATATTTATGGGATAAAGTTCCCAATATCAGAGATAGAGCGTGTGTAAATATAAAACTTATATATATATATATATATATATATATATATATATATATATATATATATATATATATATATAATCTTTATGAACCCCCAAAATAACACTTTAAAAGTAAAACAAAATAACAGCGTCTGTTTCTAGCCTTTTTTTTTTTTACAAAGAAAATAAGTGACACCTTCTCTCTTAACTGCCTTCTCTCATTTTCTGTCTATGGTTTTTATCATCTCTACCCCTTCGATATCAATATATAACTTCTGTTAAGTTAACCGGTTAAATGTATCAATGTCTGCTAACTCACTCATGTCTTCTCTCTCCCCCCCTCACTTCGTTAATTTACATATGTTTAATACGGCCCGTCAAAAAATATGTAAATTTTCTTTTCAGTTTTTGTTTGGAAGTAAAGCCTGGTGATCCGCAGTCCTTTTAAAAGGGCTGTGGCTAAATAATTTATTACATTGTACCTTAAAGTGGTCTGCTTTTATGCTTTTATTTAATATATATATATATATATATATATATATATATATATATATATATATATATATATATATACACTTAATATCTGATTTAAAACGTTAAGCCAATTTGTAAGTCAATAAACATTACTTAATTAATACTAATCATTAATCGTGTTTGCAATTCATTTTAAACTGTCTTTATTGGCATTTAATGAGTGAGGACATCTTTTGGAACAATCAGTGTATAGTGGTGCGATGGTTAAATTATCGCTTTTTTATATTTTTCATTTCGCTGTTTCTTTTTCATTTTTCGTCTTCACAGGAGAATAGGGTCAGTTGGGCACCGCCTGTAAGAAAAAAAGACCACCATGACGCATCTCACACCGCCAGAAATTTAGAAACTGCAAAGTGAACAGTTTAGCATTCGCACCGGAAGCTCCATTACAAAAAAAACATCAGAGTGTTTGATTGTAAATCTGGGGACAGTGCAGAGGAATCGGAAAGAGTTGGATGAGAGTAATGGTGTTTATGAAGGTACGGCAATTCGGAAAACTCACTTTGATAGTACTGATGAGAAAAGAATTCGTTAACGAGGATCTCAGACTCAACACCGAAGTCAATATCAAGTGCCTTGAGGAGGTAGTACTGTCCTGAATCAAGAGGGTGGTTGCTGGAAGACATTATATCTGGCAACAAGACTCTGCACCAAGCAGGAGAACCAAGTCATGTCTATCAGACAATTTCTGAGACCACAACACCCTTTTCATCAGTCCACATAACTCCCCAGACTGCAACACTATGATTATTATGTGTGGGGTGCAGTTGAGCGTGAAACCAATAAAACACTTTGTAATAGCAAATATGACCTGAAGGCAAGGATTATGGAAGTATTTACTAGCTTGAACAAGGAGACCGTCCAGAAAAGTTGCAGGAGATTCCAAAGTTGACTGTAGTCCGTGATTGAAAACAATGGCGTTTTTATTGAATAAAATTACTCTTTAGTATTGTAAGATGTTTTTGAGTAATTTTCGTAAATATAGCTGTTAAAATTAGATGAAATTGATAAAAGAGTGAAAAAAAAATGAGAAAGTGTCAAACTTATACTTTGAGTAACTTTTGCAATAAATGCCAAAAAATGTGCTGCATTCAGTTAAAAAGTAAAAATAAAATCATCTATGATAATGTCTAAAAGAATAGCCGAAAGCGCTTGTAAATGCAGAACATTTGGACAGATTTTACAGACTTTCTGTCCAGAAAAGAAAACACTTGTACGAACACAATAAAAATGAAATAAAAGCCTCAGACACAGTAACTTGTCTGTCGTTTTTAACGAAACATGCATACATACATACATATATATATATATATATATATATATATATATATATATATATATATATATATTATGTAATTTACTCGCATGTATAGGTGAATATTTCGTGCGCATCCCCATGCTTATGTCTTTCAAGGGCTTTCAACCTGCTCTCCTTAAGCAAGAATATTGACTCATCTCTTACTTACTGTTTCATCGGCTCATTATTGTCGATATTCCTTTCGTTTATCCATGTTTCCTGACCACAAAATTCCTCACCTAAAAGAAACTGACAATATCCTAATATCATGGATCGCCATATAGAGTATCTGAAAAAATATAAGGTAAAAATCTACCAAAGCCCAAAACGAAAAATAAAAACAATACACAGATACACAAATACATACACACACCCATATATATATATATATATATATATATATATATATATATATATATATATATATATATATGCACAAACAAAAGCATAAAAAAGATGTTGGACTGTTTACCCTCTTAACCCTATGGATAGCAAAATAACTTGCCCGAAGTCATCGTCTACCGACAGAATGGTAAAAACGAAATTCCTGGAGTCTTTGTAAAGTTACTGGTGAATAGCAGCCAAAGGTCGTACACGAAGCGCCCTAATGTGTTTTCGTTTGTTAATTTTGGGAGAGAGAAGAGTGTGTAGATTGAGGATTGGTGAAGGGTTTCAATCTCGAACAATCTTCCAGGATCTCCTTACTGTTCACGCCTAGCTTTCTGTTAGAAGACATTCAGGAATCGAGATGGAATATTGTTTGGCAAACATCAATCGCCAAAAGACACGAAGAATAATAAGAACAGACAGGGTCGACAACAAGGTCACACAGAATGAGAAATAGTGAAAGATAGAGAGAGGGGGTGAGAAAGAAGGGAGTGAAAACATCAAGGTGATGCAAAGAAAGACTGTCAAGGAATAGAGTGACGAGGAAAAGAAAAAAAAAACGAAACATTGCAGATTTATGGAAGATTGAATTGAGATGAAAAAGGTACATGGAAAAGATGAAGAAAAATATTTTAATCCTGTTTCCAATGAATGGGGTTATTTAAAAAAAAAACTAACTCCAGATATTGATTTCTTCCAACTTAATGCTGTGTGGTCATATCTATCTATCTATCTATCTATCTATCTATCTATCTATCTATCTATCTATCTATCTATCTATCACAATCCGTTTCTATATGTCCCTGTCTGTTCTTATATATCTAGCTAGCTAGCTATTAGGTTGGTGCAAAAAATAATGACGTAATAATGTCGTTTTTTGACGATAAAAAATACGTCAAAAAAAGATATTATTACGTCATTATTTTTGCACCAACCTAATAGCTATACCTGTCTGTTCCTATGTATGTATGTATGTATGTATGTATGTATGTATCCCAATCTATCCAAATTTGTTCCTATCTATCTATCTATATATCTATCTATCTATCCCAATCTGTTCCTTCCTATCTATCTATCTATCTATCTATCTATCTATCTCAATCCGTTTCTATCTGTCCCTGTCTGTACTTATCTATCTATCTATCTATCTATCTATATATATATATATATATATATATATATATATATATATATATATATATATATCCGATATATTTTTATGTTTTTGGTTTAAACGTTATTATTATTCTAACAAAATTTCTCGAATTTTCAGGCCACTTGATGTAAAGAAATTATAATATTTAATAATGAATATAGAGCATCTACTGAAATTTGTGAATCGAATATAAATAAATTAAATATATAACTATTGTAATATCTATCTATTGAAGATTTTTACATATATATATATATATATATATATATATATATATGTGTGTGTGTGTGTGTGTGTGTGTGAAACACATTCTTGTCTCGAGAAGAAGGAGAAGAAGAATAATGAAAAAAGACGTGATAGTAACAGGGTCTGTTTTGTTTTTATTCGGATCAACCAATCGTAATGACCTACGCTGTTCAAAGTTAGGTAAAAATGCGAAGTAAGCAATCATAATTAAGATTTCATGACGCACAAATTTAGAATTGCAGACGACATCGAAACGTCAAATTCGGGACGGATATAAGTTGGACACAATATTATTCATTACTCAAATGTCATTTCTTATGAGAGAAGAAACGTAATTTAACAAGATACTCGACAAACGACATACTTTGTGATTTAAAAAAATTAAAACTTCATATTTTCATATTTGGTAAATAAACCACCCTTTTAAGAATTATAAGAAAAGTTAAAAAAAATAAATATAATAAAATTATTAAAACAAATAGATATAATAAAATTATTTAATTATATAAATCATGCAAAAACTTAGTAACCTCCACCTTACGCCTTCGTGGCTTTATTACCTTGCTTGGTGTGAAATGATTAAAAATATATATTCGAATAATTGTTGCCAGCCATTAGACTACTTCTTCGTTCTTATCTTTCTCCCTTCCTCTCTTCCTTCCTTCCACTCTTCCTTTCTTCCTTCCTTCCTTTATTTCTTCTTTCCTATCTTTCTTCCTACCTCCCTCCATCCCCTACGTTTTTCCCTTCTTTCTTTCCTTCCTTACTTTATTTCTTCCTTCCTATCTTTCTTCGTCACTTCCTTCCTTCCTTCATTTCTTTCTCCCTATCTTCCTTCCTCATCCCTCCCCTACTTCTTTCCTCCCTCCCTTCTTTCCTTCCTTCCTTCATTCATTCATCTTTTCTTCTTTTCTACCTATCTTCCTTCCTTGCTTCCACTATCTAGTCTTGTATATTTCCTTTTCCTACAGATTCTCTTAGTCATGGGCGTTTGCCATCCACCCCATGCGACTCTGCATTTTTGTGAGTCCCATTTCTCCTCCACCCACAACGTACACTTGATCTCAGACCGTTCACATCTACTCACAATGTAAGTCGATCCACCAGGTGTACATAGCAATTATACTGCCAACAACCTGCTTTAGCTGTTCACATGACGTGACAGGGGACAAGAGAGACTGTCGAAGTCAAAACGTACCCGTCTGACTCCCCACTACATATATATATATATATATATATATATATATATATATATATATATATATATATATATATATATATGTGTGTGTGTGTGTGTGTGTGTGTGTGTGTGTGTAAGACTGAAAAAGCCTAACATTATTCGCCCCACCCTTATGTTTAACACGGGAGGCCCACCCATTGTGTGACAAATGAACCGGTGCCATATTTGCCGGTGGACACTGCACCTCACGTGACGTGAACACAGACACACGGATTAGGAACAGGTCTCTTATTTTCGAATAACTAAATAAATAAGTAAATAATAAGAGAATTTATTTTATCATTGTTGAGCGGCAACGGGAGGTGAACACGCCGATTCTTTGGAATCAGCAATGGAACCTTTTTATTACGAATCTCAGAAGACCAAGATGAATAATGCTGTCATAGGACATCAGCGTAGCTTCTGATGCACATCAATTTGCAGCACAATGTTTCCTACCCGATGTGCCTGTTATAGTCAAATGCCAGAAGACAGCACGAATGTGTAGATGTGTCTAACGAACGTTTCAATGACGTTGATCTTGCCGAAAGAACTTCCTTCGAATGGGGTATCCAAAAATATTTTCCTATTGCGTGACACACATTTATCTTTATTACTTTTCTGAGAAATATGAAAAAAATCTGTCTTTGTCTGTCTATCTGTCTGTCTGTCTCTCTCTCTCATTCTCTCTTTCTCCCTCTCTCTCTCTCTGTCGTATCCCTTCAAGATGATCAGGGATCTCCACAGTTTCCTTTCTTTTCTACCTCTCGGCAATTATTTCAAATTTCCAACCCCTACTTTTTTTCTGCTGCTTATTTAGTCATCCATTTACAAAAGATTTTTTCAAGTTGGCGACTAACGGTTGTCTTCTATGTCTTTTGACTTCGATCTTTCATGTGTGTGTTAAATTCTCGGAGCCCGCTTTCCTCAATATATGTGCCACATATTTTAACTATCCTTGTCTGAGTATTATGAAAAGTATGTAATTTTTTTAGCAGTTCGTATTTTCCTTAGAACTTGTCCTTTTGTTGTATGCTCCGTCCTTAGTATCCTCGACATTCCTCGGCTGACGGTCGCATTACTTTGAAAAAGTTAAGCAACGTCGAGACTGGTCAGTACGTAGACGGTAGTGACTTGGGAATATTATGTACTGTAAGCGGGTGGTGTAATGATAGTGGCTCGGAATTTTTCATCCAAGAGCCGAGTTCGAATTTCAGTTGGGTTTGTTATATTCCCCTATGCGCAAATACCCTTAATATAAACACATTTCTTCTTCTCCAAACTATGGGTTAATTAGAAAGACATGTATCACTAAACTATTATCATTTTCAAAAATGAAATAAAATTGCGTACGAAATAGTTTTTTACATTAAAATGAAAATCAATGTAACATTAAAAAGAAATCTAAAAATACATTTTTTATAGTAAAATTACCAACACTATTTTTTATGCTCTACAAAATAAAACAACATTACTATGAAAGTAAAAAAGTATGTACCAAATTACTATGAAAGTAAAAAATTATGTACTAAACATTTGTAGTTGAAAGCATAAAAATACGTACTTATATTTAGATTTCGACATTAAATTATCCATAGCGTTTGAAAAACCTCTAACAAAATCAATCAAACCAATCAAAATATTTAGGTTTCGGCCTTAAGTAATCCATAGAGGTTGATATGCCGCTAAACAAATTCAACCGAACCAAATCAATCAAAATTTTTAGATGTAGGCATAAATAACTCCTTGAGGTTGATATGGTGCTAAACAAATTCAACCTAACCGAAACCAATCAAAATATTTAGATTTCGGCATTAAATAACTCATAGAGGTCTTCATATGCAGCAAAAGAAAATTAACCAACCACCATGAAAGAACTCTTCCGTGAAATCAATCCATTTAATATCCTATGATTTCTGAATGAAATGAAGCTCTATTCCAAAATATAACTTCAACAAAACTACAAAATAAAACACAGCTCCTGTAGTATTGATGTCTACCCAAACATATATATGCACAAAAGCATCAACCATAGATTCAATTGTGAAAGAAAAATAATATATATCATATTTTTATTACTTCAAAGTGCTCAAGAAAATTAAATTTCGGCATTAAATCCCCCATGAAGGGGTTGATGTGCCGTTAAAGTAACAAATAAATAAATCAATCAAATCAGTCTTTTGTCCGAAATATGTCATACCCATATAAAGGTATATTTTATTAATTGTTCACCCTCTGCAAAACCCAAGAACCACTCAAGGTAGAGCGATACTAAATGATGTTGTTACCTGAAGTTGGTAAAACGAGCATTTCATGAGGATGTGTAATGTATCATAGTGGGGTTATGGATTCCAAATGAGAAAACTCGTTTGAAGTGGACCGCGACGATTACGGCAGATCTCAAGCAAACTAGATAACCTCAATTTGCTTCGTGGCATCGCCCCCTCCCCATTTACATCAGAAGCACAGTACACACCCAACTGACTTCTATCATCCACTCTACGGCAGTGAACCAATAAGAAAGAGGCTCAAGTGAAGACACAGATTTCTACATTCAGTCTAAACACTGAAAAACAGAGATCCTATTCAGTGCCTCTCCCTGTGGTACAAGCACCTTAACAAAACGGAACATAGGTTTTCTCTCTATCTCTATCTCTCTCTCTCAACCTTTATAGAAAGCATTCTCTCCTGCCTCCAGTGATGCTTCTAACCCTGCCTGAATCACCGATAAACAGCCATTGGTTGCTGTAGAGCCAACCTTTAGAAATGGGAATATTTCTATAAATATTTTCATGGTAACTATTCAGGAAGAATTGTCCTCTATAGTACCCAGACTTCATGAATTTAATCAAAGTAGTACGTTGGCAGCAAAATCCCATCATTTTACAGTTAAAATGGATATATGTAACTGTAAGTTCTAGGCTAAGAGTTTCTTTTCTCACACTTCTCACTCGTGTAACACTCTATTCCCGCTTCTTACTTCTCTGTCATATTTGATCTTCCAAAATTTAAATGCATACCAATCATTAACGTCTGTCTTCTTAATTTCTGTTCTTTTATTGTTCTTGCTGGGTCGGTCCCTTACATACAAGGACCACATTGCAAGACTAAGGGCAAGATCAGATTAAAAAGCAACATCCTAAAGAAGCTGGCTAACACCAAATACAGTGCCAGTGCCAGTACAATACAATAGACAGTCCCACACCCAACTTGAGAAGTTGAAGCAGGAAATGACCCTCGTCATCCACTCCACGGCTGTGAAAGAAGAGGCTCAAATCAAGACGCAGCTTTTTACATTCAGTCGAACCACTGAATGTAAAACTCCCAGTGAGTGTGATGCACGAACACGGGCTCTCTCTCACAAACTCTCAGACTTACAAGATCCATCTCCCTGGTTCCAGTGAAGCCTGCTTCTCCTGTCCTCCTGTCCTGTAGAGCCAACGTCCAGTAATAGGGATATAACACTGATGATCATCCAACTGCCAAGCAGGCAATTACAAACTATGGAACTAGTTTGCCCCAATCTTGAAGATTCATGAACACTTCACGACTTTGAAATCTTAACAACCCCAGGCAAGGCTCTGTGTGCAACACTGGAGGGGCGTAGTGTAGCGACTCGATAAAGAGATCAGGTTGTGACTGTCATAATTGAGAAAGCATCCATTCTGTTGTTTTTTTCCTATAAAGTAGTAGTTCTTTGGAAGAAGCTGCCCTAATTGAACTTCCTTATTGCTAATGAAATATAAAGGAAACTTCGATGATTTATCCAATTCTACGGGTAATGGCGGATGTTAGCTGGGAGGACAAGTACCATTAGGGCAGGTCGATTTGGGAACCGTGATATTGTACTCAGTTTTGAAGTTAGGGTGTGACATGATAAATAATGATAAAATATTTTTTTCCAAATCATTTCCGTTTTTTCAGGAGGCGAGATTAAAAGATTAAGTTTAGGTTTGAAATCGTAGCTTTGGAATTTCATGCCGATGATCAGTGAAAGCATTATAGCACAGCCTTATAAAATTGATAATATATTGAAGCTTTACTGATTGATTATAGACAAGATTCATGGCACAAAACATTATTACTAAATCTGTGCCGTCAAGCAAGACCTTTATACACTTCAAAGGGAAATTATATTGAAAGGGAAAACTATACTTCAATAAACAATACAAATTTAAAACATTTTGTCTCATAATTTGTTGCCAGCAGTATTATGGCGTTATATACACTTATCTATTTTCTTTGTTTTTACTAATTGTTATCTAACAAATGATCGAATAAATCTTATTCATTGACTAGCATTTTTTTGTAGTGTTTTACATTTTTTACTCAGCTTTTACTTATCGAATACAGTAAAACATTACATATTTTTCTTGAGGTGATTTATAATTAGCTTTAATATATTTTCTATTCAATGTATCGAATATAAAAGATATCAACTTTAATTAGATTAATTCTTGAGATAGTAAAATTTTGTTGTTAGTTTGAAAGCAAAAATCACCTTAAATTCTATATTTCTGTACATTTTTTCAGACGGTCTTTAAAACTAAATTCTCAAAGATTGGTAAAAGCCAGGAATCTGGTGTTAATACTTATCTCATCAAACCCTAGCTTTTACAGTGAGCAATATGTTGATTTTGTAAGCAGGAAGGGAAATATCAACATGTCCTAAAGAAAAGTGGAAGTAGTTCCTCAGAATATTTGCAATGGAATTAGCGATAAATAGCGAGGTGTCAGCAACGGTTCGTGTGTGGGGAAAGGGTTATAGAATCACGAAAAAGGCCGCGAAAAAGGCCGCGAAAAAGGCCGCGCCTTTTTAACACGATCAAGCATGGTAAGTAAAGACTAAATAGCTCCCGCCCAGATACTAGTTTAAGTCAAATGTTTTTTTTTTTTTTTTTGCATTTCAAGCTTTAATTAATAGTTTTAACAAATTACAAACGAAAGGTGTTTATTCATCAAAATATGTCCCATCCTGTTCTGTCTCCGGTTGCCATCTTTGTGTTAGAAGCTCATTTTCACGCTTGTACTATTTAGCTGGTTTAGAGACAAACAAATTCTATGCACATGTGTTCAACCTCATTCACATTGTTGAAACTGCGTCCGGGCAGGAAATAAGCCGTGGTTCGGAAAATGTGTTGATCTGATGGTGCAAGCTCTGGACGACTGTAGGCAAGTTGAGCAACACTTTCACACCTTCATCTTCCTAATTGAAGTATCGATTGAATACTGCTACCATATCTGATCTGGTGGCTCTGCTGTACATCTGGAGATTCATGACAAGATCCAAATTACATACGAAAAGTGTTTATTCATCAAAATATGTCCCATCATATTCTGTCGTCTGTTGCCATCGTCGTGTTAGAAGCTCAATTCCACGCTTGGCTGGTTTAGAAAGAAAAATCTCCCTACATCCGTTTTTAACTTCATACACGTTGCTGAATCTCCGTCCGCGCAGGAAATGAGCCATGGCTCGGAAAATGATGGTGCAATATCTGGACGACTGTAAGCAGGTTGAGTGGTGCGGGGGGTGGAGAATAAAAAGATTCCTACCTTTCCCAAGGTCATTAGTACGTAAGTGAATGTAATGGATTCGACTGGAATTCGATTCTTCAATCCGAGCCGCTATACATTACTTCACCGTATTTCCACGAAAACAGAGAACTGATGCAATATATGGACAGAAAATGTCCATTCTTCAGTTTCGAGAGTGTCCAAAAGCATCTCCGAGTCCTTGTGGGCGAATAATTTTCCACCCTACAACCGCTTTCCCACAGACGAAACTTTTCTCACCTCTCGCTGCTCTATCGCTATTTCCACGGATAGTGTTCAGATGAAATACACTCCTTAGATCCACCAGTCCTAACCTTCTCAGCTGAGACCCGCCATGTCACACACATTGTAGTGAATCACACTCATTCACTTTGTATTCCACTGGTGAGATGTAAGTTCCAATCGAGTAGCTTCTTTCCATGAACCACAAGACTTGTGGAACTGAGTCCCAAGAGAATGCTTCCCCGATCGCTACAATCTTAATGTGTTCAAGTCTAGGTTTAACCGTTATCTTCCTCACATACCCATATAAACTGTGCCTATTACTCCGTAAGCCTGTACTTTGATTGGCTATCTTTTGATATATTTAGAAGAAGAATTGGTCTTTGGGGATATCTATCGTATGATAATATCAGTTTCCAGTATGTGTATGGATTATTGATATTATTTTCACTTTCGCTTGATGCAAGATTGAACGGAAATGGAGTCTTGATGCCATATTTGGTTTGGAGCTGCCCAGTTCATGCTTTCCACACTTGTTTAACACGTCTCACCCACCCATTGTGCTGGTGGAAATCTGCAACTCACGTGTCGTGAACCCAGGCACACGGGCTAGGAACAGGTCTCTTATATTCGAAGAATTTAATAAATACGTTTTTTTTTTTTAATTTTATTTTTATTAACGTTCCTCCGAAATTATACAAAACCCTGTGAGGAATGAACTCACTATTCCGGCGTAATTGTCTGAGACAGAACAGTTTTCTTACCATTACACCGCGTGGGGTCCCGAAATTATCCGAAATTATAGATCGAACCCACAACTCAGTCGTTATTTAATCTAGCGAGACAAGCTTCCTATTTCGCTACATTAAAGTGCCTAACAATAAGGATTTTCGAAGCATAGTTTAGATATATCACAAGACCGGAAGTATGGAACAGATAGTGAGGATTGAACACCTTACTCATTGAGATACCCTTGTTAACCCCTACAACACGACAAAGTGCTCCACTATAGGAATTTATGAGAGTAGCTTTGATATGGCAAAAGTATGGAGAGCCTAGTAATCATCCAACAGCCTGCGCAGTCGGATTTGATCTAGCGGGATAAGATTGCTAAGCATTGCACCAAGTGGCCAACAATAGGGATTTTCTAAGCAAAGCTTAGGTGTGACGCAAGGCTGTATGAATTGTGCGCCTAGTGAGTATGGAATTATTAGGTTGGTGCAAAAATAATGATGTAATAATGTCGTTTTTTAACGCATTTTTTAACGTCAAAAACGACATTATTACGTCATTATTTTTGCACCAACCTAATACTTATTCGATCGTAATTTATCTAGCGAAGTAATATGCCCCACGTCAAAGTGTCCAACTATAGGGATTTAATAAGAGAAAGCCGAAAGTATGGAGCCCCCAGTGTGGATCGAACTCACTACTCATTTGTAATTGATCTCGCGAGACAAGCTTGCTGTTACACCACGTTGAAGTGCCCGACAATAGGGATTTTCTAAGTATAGCTTAGACCTGGCACAAGGCCGTAACTATGGTGCCACATCTAAGCTAGCAGCAGACTCACAGGCAAATAACTCTGGGGTAAGGTTTGAATAGGAATTCATTGGAGGATGTGTCCAGTTTTAACTATTTAGGAGTAATCTTATCTAAAGATGGTACCTGCAACTCGGAAATCCGCACACAGATTGCCTCAACCATGTCAGACATGGTCAAATTGACAAGAATATGGAGGAACAAAATCAGCTTTCAAATGAAATACAGACTCAGCAAATCGTTGGTAGTCTCCATTCTCCTATATGGATGTGAAGCGTGGATACTGTTGGCAGAAACAGAGAGAAAGATCCAAGCGTATGAGAACAAATGCATGAAAAAACTCCTTGCCATTTCCTATTGGGAACCAAAAAAACAATGTGTTTGTGCGGAAAAGGGTTGAAAATTTTCTGGGACACCAGGAACCTCTTCTCGTTACTGTAAAACGGAGAAAATGTAGTGGTTTGAAAACATTACAAGGTACGACAGCCTGTAAAAGACCATCATGCAAGGCACCATTGAAAGTGGACGTAGGAGAGAACACCAACGAAAAGACTGGTTCAACAATGTCAAACAATAAACAGATATGTCTGTACCAGTAGTGCTGATGGCTGCCGTTGATGGACCGTTGTGGAAAAGTGTTAGTGCATTCGGATCCGCCCTACGATTACAAAAGTCAAGGGGATGATAATGATGTTCTCTTCAATTCTTTCAGTAATTGGGCAAACTGGAATATCTAGCCGTGGTTGTCAACCAGTTTAGGAGAAAGTAACTCTTAACCGAAACCCGTAACAATGAAGATGGGAACAATTGCAGTGAATGATATTATGAAATGTCTGG
Organism: Acanthosepion lycidas; assembly: GCA_963932145.1. Taxonomy (NCBI): domain Eukaryota; kingdom Metazoa; phylum Mollusca; class Cephalopoda; order Sepiida; family Sepiidae; genus Acanthosepion; species Acanthosepion lycidas. The sequence goes on along the minus strand of OZ010604.1, from coordinate 27,651,162 downwards.
TGTATCAAGTTCATTTGTTAGAAGCTTTATATTCCTTTAGGTTCAAACGATTCAATTTCTTCCATCTGTTGTCTGTCTCAATTTATGGCTAATAGATTTCAGCAAATTTGGAGAAATCCATCATCTGATTACATGACTTTTATCTCTTTTCAACTCCGCCGGTGGGTGGTGGGAGTGTCCTTCTATTATATTGCCGTCTTGACTACTTCGTCAAGCGGAATAACTTGGTCTTAAACAAATGGCAATGTGATTTCAAATAAAACTGTCGCGGTGAAATTCTATAACAGATTTGAAGTACTGCTTATCCTCAATATCTGTGAGCAGGGGCGCCAATGTGTGCAAAAGTAATAATGATATATATTTATGGACTTTGGCTTCGTCGATCGAAAGTCTTATGGTGCACAGGTTATTAATTATCTGTCGATATAGCTGTCAAAGATTAAGATTAAGTACCAGTCAAGATATTTATCTATACAGATAAATATCTCTTGTTTTTTATGTACGCATAGATATTTCCTTTTCCTATAACTGTGTCGACGGCTGTATGGATAGGTCTTTATTGCAAAAGTAGAGAATTCTTCGAATCGATACATCAGATCTGGAGTTAATTTTTTGAAATTGTATTTATATCATGCTGTCTATTTGTCTATCTATCTCAGTATGTTCTATCTATCTATCTATCTATCTATCTATCTATATCGGTTTCTTCATTTCTTTCTTTCTTTCTATCTATCTATCTATCTATCTATCTGTCTATCTCGGTCTGTTCATATCTATCTATCTATCTATATCAGTCTATTCAAACATCAATTTCTTCATTTATATCTATCTATCTACACACACACACATACATGCATACATACATACACACACACACACACACACACACACACACACACATATATATATATATATATATATATATATATATACGTCTGTTCATATCTATCTATCTATCTATCTATCTATCTCGTTTTCTTCATTTCTATCTATCTATCTATCTATCTATCTGTCTGTCTATCTCGGTCTGTTCATATCTATCTATCTATATCAGTCTATTCAGACATCAATTTCTTCATTTATATCTATCTATCTACACACACACACATACAGGCATACATACATACATACATACATACACACACACATATATATATATATATATATATATATATATATATATATATATTTACGTCTGTTCATATCTATCAATCTCGTTTTCTTCATTTCTATCTATCTATCTATCTATCTATCTATCTATCTATCTATCTATCTATATCACATTTTTCATATCTATCTCAGTTTGTTTAATATTGTTCTGAAGAATATTTAAGTAATACCTGCAGTGAAAGAAGTAACCTAACATTCTTCCAGTCTTATGCTTTGGCACAAATATGCGACTTCAATTTTGAAAACGACTGGAACACAAATCCCCACACTTTCTTTAAGCGCATTTATAATACTTCTTAGAAACCCTGACAGTAAATGCTGGACAATTACTCCACACATGAAGAGAAGATTTGAGTCAACAGAGACGTCATTCTACTATACTGACAGTGCAAGAAAACTTCGCTACATATAAAGAAAATAGTACTAAGCTAATAACAATCCTTTTCTATAACAGTGTAGTCCTGGGACGACGATAAACTACATCCCTCATCAAGGACTCTTATCAGGAGACTGGAGATTTTTAGGAGCTCTTAATTGGCCTTAGAGTTTCTGGGAGAGAAGCGTGTTATCTAGCGTGATCAACAATTTGAACAAGGCCAGCACACTCGGTCACGATGACTTTCGTGATAGCCTATCGAAGCCGCCAAGAGTTCCGTCTATCCAATTTTACTGGTATCGAAAGGTGTCGTGCCTTGTAGTCCGATAAAGTCCTGTTTACATTTCATCACGTGATATCTTGCGTATACTTCTTCTTCTTCTCCTTCTTCTTCTTCTTCTTCTTCTTCTTCTTCTTCTTCTTCTTCTTCTTCTTCTTCTTCTTCTTCTTCTTCTTTATTTAAACAGTACCTGGTGTGGTAATGGCCATTTACTTATACTTCAACGACAATCACAAAATACCATTAATAACACTACAATAATGTACGATAATAGTACATCCCACTTTCAACATTATTTTTTTATTTACTCTGTTTTTCATTATTAAAATTTTAGCGACAGATAGAGGTTACTGTGAACACATTGATAACTCGATGTTTCCATATTCCCAGCTGAGCTTGCATGGATCCAAGTTGATTTCATTGATATGGAATTATTCTTCGAATAGGCAATTTATTATGGACTTATGCCAGTAATATATAATTAAGAAATGGTTTTATTACATCTATTATCAATTTATTTGATAATGTGAATCTTTTTATGTATGTTATTTGTCATCGCACTGAGGTCGAGGTTAGCCTACCGACAAACATCAACTGAGATGTTAAGGCTTCTTTTTAGAATTGTAGTATATAAAGACACCCCCTCCAATTTTTAAGGGTGATTTGGGGGATTTCGTCGCCTTAGACGCGGAAATATACGGTAGATGAATTTGACTAGATTTTAAAAAAATCTTTTAAAAAAATAAAATCAATTTAAAAACTATGAAAATATCAGCGTTTCTCGTTCATGCGCATGTGTTCAACAACATTTAAGAAACTCTCTCTGATGAAGTTCTATGTGATGAAACGATATATATATATATGTAAAACAAATGAGAATGTCAGTGTGTCACACCTTTTCAACGTTACTCCTAGATGCCGTAGCCCAACATGTCAAACCATTGAGGAATCAGGCCGCCTCCGTGAACAAACTAAAAACATCCCGGCCCAGATCCGGACACGCAATCCTGAAATTTTGCGTTCCCAAGTTTTCATTACTGTCATTTTTTTTTCGAACTGCGCCATCTTGGATTCTATTGATAAAAATAATTAAAGGGAAACAACTCTCTAACTTTCAAAAGGTCATGTTCAAATGAAAATTTACTGTTCCCAATTTACCCGGGTTTTCAACTTTACTCCTAGATGACGTAACCCAACATATCATACCATTTTCGAATCAGGTCAAATCTGTGTGCAAAACCATTACGGGCAGGATTCGGACCCGAAGTCTTGAAATTTTTGACTCACAAGTTTTCATTACAGCGATTGTTTTCGGCGATATCTTTTAGAAGATTTTTGCGACATTTTTTTTTTTTTAAGTTGGAAATAAATTTGGGAATAAGCGAAATTAATTGTGAAATCCCGCGAAAGTTACCCATGAAATAAAAAAAAAGTATTGTTTGTACGGAAATAAGGACCTATGTACAAATTTTCTTTCAGTACCGACAGAAGAATTACCATTGAACTTTTAAAAGGTAAGCTATAAAAGCTTTTAAAAGGTAAATAATGATGCAATAATTAAATGCAGTGATCAATTCTGAATTCTATAGTTCATTGTTGCCTATTACATCTCCTCTCCCCTACCTACTGTGATCAAGAATACTTCGCAGGAACTAGCTTAAATGTCTCCCGATAGGGCGGATTTTAAGCTATCTATCTATCTATCTATCTATCTATCTATCTATCTATCTATCTATCTATCTATCTATCTATCATCTCTCTCTCTCTCTCTCTCTCTCTCTATATATATATATATATATATATATATATATATATATATATATATACATAAAACGAAATATAAAAGGATTCTGTATGGTATTTTATATGAACATAATGAGAAGGTAAATAAAACAACTTTCCGCAACCCGTACCTTCGTAATATAAATTAAGAAATATATTTTTTGTTTCCTTCCTTCGAAAGGGATCCTCTGCCTAAACTTAGTGTTATAAATATCCACAGTTAAAAATTTGAAAAGGCTTACCAAAACATCTTTTTTATCCTGACCGAAGAACACTAGCCTTGGTACGAGACGTAGGCGTGCCATGTGTTTGGTGGCAATCGCAGAAAATCAGCCAGCTTTGGTGGGAGAGGGCAGGTAATTTTGACGCTGACAAAAATCTTTCTCTTGTTTGATACCGGAAGATTCAATTACTGTCTGCTCTTGCCACTGATTGTAGAAACAATAAATTTCAACAGGGCGAAGTAAATGCAATCGGATAAAAATTAAAAGGTCATTGATTTACGGTGTAGTTGTTTGAAACTCCGCCTAACTGAAGAACTAATGATCTTATCGGAATAATTTAAACACAAAAACGGCCCCGCGCTACAACGGCTCATGGAACCCTGATAAAACTAAAAAAAAATGTTTCGTGCTAATACCCTTGAGAAAGGCATGAATCCTCTCCTCCCCCCAACTATGTGTAAATAGCAGAACAGACTGGGTTCTATAGCCTTGCGTGATAACCGGTCTAGGAGAAGGAAAACTTTGAATTCAAAGTCTGGAGATGATTGGGCTCCGTCAGCCTATTTTACCCAACTTCTACTTCGGCTGCAGCACGTCAGGTACCGCCACGGCTACCTTCTCGTTAGTTAACCTATTTAGGAAGAAAAAAGAAAGAAAGAAAAAGAACTGAGGCTTCTTTGAACGACATTGAAACAATTTAGATTATTTGGGCTTCTCTAGTGGAAGTGGGACTTTTAAATTCACCGGAGCCGCTTGAAGGTGCTACATTTATTGAATTTATTGTTTTTTTTATAGACGCATAATGAACATGCCTACAAATTCTGTTAGTAAAGGGGCCTCTTAAAGGCTAAATTGGAGCATCTATACAGAGACTGTTCATAATATATTACCGGTTTTAAATTACTTTTAAAGCATTTAATAGTATTCTCAGAAATTTAGATATTTCTTCATGAATGTTGCGGCATCCAAATAATTGTCTCGATCTGACAAGGCAATTTAAGAACCTAACTCGAAATATTAATTTAATATTTTAGCCCCATTTAGATCTTTCAATAGACAAGGAGCAGCAGGCATACGTAATGAAGATGACTCTAAATTCTATCAGCGCATGGCCCCTTTAAGGCCTAAATCCGGCCCTGTATACAGGGGCAGTTCGTAAAGGAAGTTCGGTTCTAAAATACTTTTAAAACATTTTAAATCTCTCGTTTCTTTTGTTTGTTTATTACCTACCATAAATTATCCAAAATTCCTGAAAGGAATTAATTTGGGTGTTATCTTCATTTTTGCGGTGTATATCTACCCACAAAGTGTTGGAATTTTGAGGTACCCTGGTACTAGGAGATTTATTATGCTTTTATACATAATTGTGGCACGTGGCCGATGAAGGGGAGGGGTAGAGGCTGGTCCAAACTAACTATCCTATACCTAACTAATCAGATTCACGACCCATTCATACATTACAATTTACCCATTCACCAAAAGAACTCGTCCGTCACCAATCAATCCTCCTCCCATCATAATACCACATACTTACCAGGGGGGGTGCTGCACAAAACGCGCCCCACACCATAAAAATTTGATGATGATATAAAGGCTATACATTAAAATTCTAATAATGATAGAATGAGAGGGGGAGATGAACCCAATAATCAACTAAAAAATAACACAAAAAGCAAACTAAACATAACAGATGTTAGTAGGGACCGTCCAACCCTCAAAATAGAGAGACCGCTGTATTCTGCCCAGGGGACAGAATCAAGAAGCTCTCTCGCTAAGGGAGTGGGAAAGGAATAAAACATTATACGGGAAAGGGAAAATGTAAAGCTGACCCAGTCGAGATAAAAGGAGGCCAAAACAAACTGGGGAGGTTGGGAATCTCAACTTGGATCATAACCAAAGAGTAGCCGGGATACAGGCCAGAAACAAAACTTACTCACCTTTACTAGGTACACTGAAGCTTGTCTAACCTAACCAAGGGGAGGGTTCCACAGGAAGTCAACCCGATGTGCAATAGGTTGACCTAGAAGAGAAAATCAAGGCTAGCCCCGGTCACACGAACCAAGCTCGCCTCTTTTACCCACCTTTCGCTAAAGACTGTCGAATGTAATCGTTTTCTATCAGATCTAATCTTCATCTTGAGCTGATGCTCAAAGAATTGGATTAGATGCTGATGAGAAAGACGGTTGCCCCGCAAGACTTCCTCCTTTCGCGACGTCGAAACTACCATTCGAGCCGTGGCCAGCAGCGTCAGAAACACCATTCGTTTCACCCCGGAATACGGGGGCGACACATTGTCACACGCGTATGCGCGATCCATGGACACAAGCTGTTCGGGAGCGAGACGAGCCGTCAGCTCGCCGACATGGTCCCATAAGGGGCGGACCCGGGGGCATTGGAAGAAGGCATGCGCAGCCGTTTCCTCTAAACCAAGACTACACGCTTCACAGTCTGGCAAATCCGCCAAACCCCATATGAAAGCCTTGTCGTTGAGAGGCAGCCGATTCCGAGCCAATCGCCAGATAAGCGAAAACTCAGGGTTACTGAGGTAATCCGCCGCTGGCGCCCAAGACCAGTAGGAGCGATACTCCTCCTCCGACAAACCGAGCGTATCTCGTAGGGAATCCTTCGTGGGCCCCTCCACTAAACCACGATAGAAGACCTTCCTAGGCCGTGAAAGGTCACTGGACCGGGGAATGGCCTTCAAGGCCAACCGACACTCGCGAAGAAAATCCGACTCATCCCGGGGTTTACAACGGCGCTCGACCCTCGAGATGGGGGGGGGGACTGATGGTAAGGCTAGGGAAGGCGTCCCTAACAATCCCCTCCAGAATCGGATCTCTTCCAGTCAATGCTCGGCGTAGGAAAGTCAACCTAGAGGCACGGATGTGACTCAACAGGTGCGGCATTCCCAGCCCCCCATGACAGGAACGTTTAGTGCAGACTCGTCTGTCGACCCTATTCACGCGTCCCCTCCATAAAATGGAGGATAGCGATTGCTCGAGCGCCTTCCAATGGGTCTCACAGAGAGGAAGTACGGACAATCGATAAAGAATCAGGGGGAAAATGTATGTAGCACACACCTCCGCCCTGCCCTTGACGGACAACCTCCGTCGATTCCAAGTCTGACCGGCAGAATCGACCTTTGCTCGTACTTCAGACCAATTCTTCTCCAGCTGGAGGTCAGACCCAAACCACACTCCAAGAAAGCGGACAGGACCGTCCGTCCAACCGAAGCGGCCCGGAAGAGCGACTTCCTTCCAGGCACCTAACCGCAAGCCGGACGACTTGTCGCGGTTTATCTTGGCCCCTGTCACCTTCTCGTACCGATCAAGCGCCTTCTGTACCGCCTCAATGTCGCTGCGGGATGACACGAAAGCCGATACGTCATCGGCGTACGCGGAAATCCTGGCTCGAGACCCTCCAGGAACGGCAATTCCACGTAGGGCCGGACTGCCGGTCTCGTCCTTTAGCCGGCGAAGGAGAGGCTCCAACGCCAAAGCATAAAGGAGAGGCGACAGCGGACAACCCTGACGAATCGACCTAGACAGCACGAACGCGCCCGACAACCTTCCGTTTACCTGTACCACAGCACTGGGGGAGCGATACAGGTGGCTAATCCAGCGGCAGAAGTTGGGTGCGAATCCAGCGGCCTGCAGGACAGAAGCAAGGTAGCGATGGTCGACCCTATCAAATGCCTTGGACTGATCCAAATTGATCAGCGCGGCTTCTTCGTCGTCTTTTACACCCTCTATGATTGTGCGGATCAGATGCAGGTTGCTCTGAATTGTTCGGCCCCTCACAGAACAAGTCTGCTCAGGTCCAAACATAGACTCGGCAACTGACTGCAAACGCTCCTGCAGGATCTTGGCCATAATCTTTAACTCTGTGTTTAGCAGAGTTATGGGCCTGTAATCATCTAGCTTCACCCCACCACCTTTTCCCTTTTTCAACAGAGTGATCACGCCCCTGGTGATCCGGTTGGGGATGGACCCCGACCGAAATTAGTTGTTGAACACTGCAGTCAAAATCGGAACAAAGATGTGCGACAGCCTCAAGTACAATTCATAGGGCAAACCATCCAGACCGGGCGACTTGCCTCTGCCGACCTTCTTCAATACCGCGTAGACTTCGCCTTCCGTAATCTCTCCTTCGCAGCTAGCCGCTTCAGTCGGCGAAAGCCGAGGAAAGTCAGCCAAATAGCTGCGAAACTCATCCTCACGGAGACCAGGCTCCTTGGTAAACCGGCTCTCGAAATGGCGCCGAAATACCTCGCACATGTCATCAGTCGCCCGAATAGTACGCCCCTCCGGGGATATGACCTCACGAATGTAACGATCGCCACCTCGACGGACCTTTTCCCTGCGCAGATCTGCGCCCAAATTCACAGCTTCGGAAAACATCTTGCTTAACTTATGTCTAATTACCTGGCCCATATACCGCTCGCTATTCGAACGATCCAGCGCCTCCCTAGCTAATGCTATCTCTAGGGGATCCCCCCCAGCCACCGTCCGGGAAACACTAGACTTAAGTTTCTTCACCTTATCAGCTCTATCTAGAGCGAGCCGTTTGCTGAAATCAGTGGTGAAAGACCTAATCCTACATTTAAGGTTTTCCCCACCACTTATTCCCGATAACCGCCCCCACTAGCTCCCGCTACACTAGTCTAATTAGCTGTTCCTGGAAGTCCCGCCTGTCCAGTAAAGACAGATTGAACTTCCAGTACCCAGCCATTCTAGGCCTACAGTCTAACGCCACCTGTGCACCAACGAGTTTGTGATCCGAATAGCCTACCCAGTGGAACGTAGGGCAATCTAGTAGATCTATGTCGGCTCTTCTAACTAACATTCTGTCAAGGTAGCTAACTACCTTGTCAAAAGGCCAATTAAGACCCCACGTCCACATTTTCCTCCCGGGATGATCGACCCGGTATCTATCGACGAGACCATAATCGTCGATCAGATCAACCATGCGGCGATCGCCCCTTCTCCCGCTAGCTCCCCGCCCCCTGTCTAACTTGGGGTCCAGGATGGCATTCCAGTCCCCCATTAAAACTAGGCGCGTTGAATCCACTAGGAACGGACCCAACTGCCGAAAAAACGAGACCCACTCCTCCCGGTCATTGGGCGCATAAACCGCAACGCCTCGGAACGAACCACTTTTCACGGCAATTTCGGCCACGATCAACCGGCCCTCGGCATCGGTATGCACAAGGTCCACCTTCCCATTAAGAGTACGACTGACAAGCAAAGAAACTCCTCTGGCAGAACGGTCCCCATATGCTGAATAGACGACAAAGTCATCCTCCAGCACACACGCATCGGAACTGCAAACAAAGTGGGTCTCTTCGATCGCGGCAACATCCACATTAAGAGACAGAAGTTCCCGGAGCAGGCGGAGGTACCCTGGTACTAGGAGATTTATTCGTAAAATTTACAAATTTTGGCACGTGGCCGATGAAGGGGAGGGGTAGAGGCTGGTCCAAACTAACTATCCTATACCTAGCTAATCAGATTCACGACCCATTCATACATTACAATTTACCCATTCACCACAAGAACTCGTCCGTCACCAAACAATCCTCCAACCACCATAATACCGCATCCTCTCAAGGGGAACCTAGCAAAAACGCGCCCCACACCATAAAAATTTGATGATAATACATAAAATACATAAAATTTTAATAATGATAGAATGAGAGGGGAGGGAGATGAACCCAATAATCAAATAAATATAAACACAAAATACAAACTAAACATAACAGATGTTAGTAGGGGACCGTCCATCCCTCAAAATAGAGAGGCCGCTGTATTCTGCCCAGGGGACAAAATCAAGAGGCAACTCTCGCTAAGGGAGTGGGAAGAAGGCTAAAATATTATGCGGGAATGGGAAAATATAAAGCTGACCCAGTCGAGATAAAAGGGGGCCGAAACAAACTGGGGAGGTTGGGAATCTCGACTTGGACCATAACCAAAGAGTAGCCGGGTTACAGGCCAGGAACAACACTTACTCACATTAACTAGGTACACTGAAGCTTGTCTAACCTAACCAAGGGGAGGGTTCCACAGGAAGCCACCCCGATGTGCAATAGGTTGACCTAGAAGAGAAAATCAAGGCTAGCCCCGGTCACACGAACCAAGCTCGCCTCTTTTACCCACCTTTCGCTAAAGACTGTCGAATGCAATCGTTTTCTATCAGATCTAATCTTCATCTTGAGCTGATGCTCAAAGAATTGGATTAGATGCTGATGAGAAAGACGGTTGCCCCGCAAGACTTCCTCCTTTCGCGTCGTCCAAATCACCATTCGAGCCGTGGCCAGCAGCGTCAGAAACACCATTCGTTTCACCCCGGAATACGGGGGCGACACATTGTCACACGCGTATGCGCGATCAATGGACACAAGCTGTTCGGGAGCGAGACGAGCCGTCAGCTCGCCGACATGGTCCCATAAGGGGCGGACCCGGGGGCAATGGTAGAAGGCGTGCGGAGCCGTTTCTTCTAAGCCAAGACCACACCGTTCACAGTCTGGCAAATCCGCCAAACCCCATATGAAAGCCTTGTCGTTGAGAGGCAGCCGATTCCGAGCCAATCGCCAGGTAAGCGAAAACTCAGGGTTACTGAGGTAATCCGCCGCTGGCGCCCAAGACCAGTAGGAGCGATACTCCTCCTCCGACAAGCCGAGCGTATCACGTAGGGAATCCTTCGCGGGCCCCTCCACTAATCCACGATAGAAGACCTTCCTAGGCCGTGACAGGTCACTGGACCGGGGAATGGCCTTCAAGGCCGACCGACACTCGCGGATGAAATCCGACTCGTCCCGGGGTTTACGACGGCGCTCAACCCTCGAGATGGGGGGACTGATGGTAAGGCTAGGGAAGGCGTCCCTAACAATCCCCTCCAGAATCGGATCTCTCCCAGTCAATGCGCGGCGTAGGAAAGCCAACCTAGAGGCACGGACGTGACTCAAGAGGTGCGGCATTCCCAGCCCCCCATGACACGGACGTTTAGTGCAGACTCGTCTGTCGACCCTGTTCACGCGTCCCCTCCATAAAATGGAGGATAGCGATCGCTCGAGCGCCTTCCAATGGGTCTCACAGAGAGGAAGTACAGACAATCGATAAAGAATCAGGGGGAAAATGTATGTAGCACACACCTCCGCCCTGCCCTTCACGGACAACCGCCGTCGATTCCAAGTCTTGCCGGCAGAATCGACCTTTGCAAGTACTTCAGACCAATTCTTCTCCAGCTGGAGGTCCGGTCCAAACCACACTCCAAGAATGCGGACAGGTCCATCCGTCCAACCGAAGCGGCCCGGAAGAGCGACCCCCTTCCAGGCACCTAACCGCAAGCCGGAAGACTTGTCGCGGTTTATCTTGGCCCCTGTCACCTTCTCGTACCGATCAAGCGCCTTCTGTACCGCCTCGATGTCGTCCCGGGACGACACGAAAGCAGATACGTCATCGGCGTACGCGGAAACCCTGGCTCGAGCCCCTCCAGGAACGGCGATTCCGCGTAGGGCCGGACTGCCGGTCTCGTCCTTCAGCCGGCGAAGGAGAGGCTCCAACGCCAAAGCATAAAGGAGAGGCGACAGCGGACAACCCTGACGAACCGACCTAGACAGCACGAACGCGTCCGACAACCTTCCGTTCACCTGTACCACAGCACTGGGGGAGCGATACAGGAGGCTAATCCAGCGGCAGAAGTTGGGTGCGAATCCAGCGGCCTGCAGGACAGTAGCAAGGTAGCGATGGTCGACCCTATCAAATGCCTTGGACTGATCCAAATTGATCAGCGCGGCTTCTTCGTCGTCTTTTACACCCTCTATGATTGTGCGGATCAGATGCAGGTTGCTCTGAATTGTTCGGCCCCTCACAGAACAAGTCTGCTCAGGTCCAAACATAGACTCGGCAACTGACTGCAAACGCTCCTGCAGGATCTTGGCCATAATCTTTAACTCTGTGTTTAGCAGAGTTATGGGCCTGTAATCATCTAGCTTCACCCCACCACCTTTTCCCTTTTTCAACAGAGTGATCACGCCCCTGGTGATCCGGTTGGGGATGGACCCCGACCGAAATTAGTTGTTGAACACTGCAGTCAAAATCGGAACAAAGATGTGCGACAGCCTCAAGTACAATTCATAGGGCAAACCATCCAGACCGGGCGACTTGCCTCTGCCGACCTTCTTCAATACCGCGTAGACTTCGCCTTCCGTAATCTCTCCTTCGCAGCTAGCCGCTTCAGTCGGCGAAAGCCGAGGAAAGTCAGCCAAATAGCTGCGAAACTCATCCTCACGGAGACCAGGCTCCTTGGTAAACCGGCTCTCGAAATGGCGCCGAAATACCTCGCACATGTCATCAGTCGCCCGAATAGTACGCCCCTCCGGGGATATGACCTCACGAATGTAACGATCGCCACCTCGACGGACCTTTTCCCTGCGCAGATCTGCGCCCAAATTCACAGCTTCGGAAAACATCTTGCTTAACTTATGTCTAATTACCTGGCCCATATACCGCTCGCTATTCGAACGATCCAGCGCCTCCCTAGCTAATGCTATCTCTAGGGGATCCCCCCCCCAGCCACCGTCCGGGAAACACTAGACTTAAGTTTCTTCACCTTATCAGCTCTATCTAGAGCGAGCCGTTTGCTGAAATCAGTGGTGAAAGACCTAATCCTACATTTAAGGTTTTCCCCACCACTTATTCCCGATAACCGCCCCCACTAGCTCCCGCTACACTAGTCTAATTAGCTGTTCCTGGAAGTCCCGCCTGTCCAGTAAAGACAGATTGAACTTCCAGTACCCAGCCATTCTAGGCCTACAGTCTAACGCCACCTGTGCACCAACGAGTTTGTGATCCGAATAGCCTACCCAGTGGAACGTAGGGCAATCTAGTAGATCTATGTCGGCTCTTCTAACTAACATTCTGTCAAGGTAGCTAACTACCTTGTCAAAAGGCCAATTAAGACCCCACGTCCACATTTTCCTCCCGGGATGATCGACCCGGTATCTATCGACGAGACCATAATCGTCGATCAGATCAACCATGCGGCGATCGCCCCTTCTCCCGCTAGCTCCCCGCCCCCTGTCTAACTTGGGGTCCAGGATGGCATTCCAGTCCCCCATTAAAACTAGGCGCGTTGAATCCACTAGGAACGGACCCAACTGCCGAAAAAACGAGACCCACTCCTCCCGGTCATTGGGCGCATAAACCGCAACGCCTCGGAACGAACCACTTTTCACGGCAATTTCGGCCACGATCAACCGGCCCTCGGCATCGGTATGCACAAGGTCCACCTTCCCATTAAGAGTACGACTGACAAGCAAAGAAACTCCTCTGGCAGAACGGTCCCCATATGCTGAATAGACGACAAAGTCATCCTCCAGCACACACGCATCGGAACTGCAAACAAAGTGGGTCTCTTCGATCGCGGCAACATCCACATTAAGAGACAGAAGTTCCCGGAGCAGGCGGAGGTACCCTGGTACTAGTGAGCCAGACAAAATGAGCTGACCCATTTTATAGTTCACCAATAGAAGAATTAACCAATCAGAAGGCTCAAAATATTCAATGCGACGTGTATAAAGGCGGCCATGTTCTTTTTCCGAATAGGCATTGCCAGCCTTTGATATCGAAGACTGAAGAATTACAGAACAGCTGCTGGTGGTATTGGCGATAAAGGCGGATTAACTAGAGTGTCTGACTCGTGAGTATTAATCTTTAACGTTGTTTCATTGAACAGATTACGTACTGCGCTGTATTCTATATTCATAGACTATGGTGAACATTGTTAACACAAAGTTTTAAATATCTGGTAAACATCCCAATGGTGAAACATTTCAAACCTCAACCGGAATACGAAAAGGAAGTTTTGAGAAAGCATATGTATTAATCTCTTCATAGACTGTGAGTTAGAAGCAGGATCGACGTTGCTTAACATCGGTGTTTCCACATGATGGGACCGTAAGCTTGGAAATCAGTAACGAGCTTATGATAACGAATGCAAACATATATCAAAGCATAGGAAGATGTGGAGAGCCATGATTTCCACGTCCTGAATAATGGACACGGCACATAAAAGTCTACTTCTACCGGGATGCTTTGAACAGGAATAGCGGCTTATCTCTTGTATCCTCTTTAGAATTGGATTTCCTGTTGCTTCTAATTTCTACTTCAAATCTAAACTTTTAACGCCCACGCCTAAAACTCTGAACATTATTAACTATAGAATTATTTTTTCTTTTCTCGATAGCAGTAGATAAGTTCGCCTATCGCCCGGTTCACTGTCTTCTCCGGTCTTATGAACAGGGTTAGAGGCATATCCCTTGTAATCTGTTTAGGATTGGGTTTCCGTTTCCTTCTAATGTATACTTCAACTCTATACTTGGAACTCTTACGCCTATTACTCTGACATTTTTACTTACTATAGAACGACTATTTTGTTTTCTTGGTAGGAGTAAATAGGTTCGGCTATCGGCCGGTTCACAATCCTCTCCGGTGTTATGAACAGGAGTAGCTTATCACTTATATCCTGTTTTGGAATGGGTTTCTGGTTTCTTTCAATGCCTACTTCAACTCCATACTAACGCCTACAACTAAACTCTGAACTTTTTTTTCTCCTATAGAATAACTTTTTCTATTCTCGATAGGAGTAGATAGATTTAATCTCTTCATAGACTACGCTTTGACGATATACGAGAGACCTGGTTATTCAATTATTCCCTGCCACACCTCAAGCGAATCTACGACTAGGAAACTGCGTTCATGCTTTCCCTCCCGAGGACAATGCAGATATGATGAGGAGGGCGATGCTGAAGACATAGGTATTAATAGTAGGAATAAGTTACTGAAGTTATATTTTTTTGTTTAATCGATGTATAAAAAATTATAAGTCAGTTTTTTTCTTCATTCATTTGTTAGCTCTTGGTCAGAAGAGAAAACAATTGCAAGGTCCCTATCATTTTGATTTTTGAAAGGGCATTAAAAATACAAGTATCATCTGCGAATGCAATATTTATATAATAAGCGAACAATGAAACGGCATTTAAGATTATTTCACCAAATGTTTAAAGTTTATGTTTTGTCCAAATGCAATAAAAACACTATTTTTATAACCCTTTCTTCCAGTGAGTGAGGAGAAACTTTAGGAGGGTGTATCAAATCAGGAAGTCATTGTGTATATTTTGTTTATTGCTTTTACTTACAGTTCACCAAATAAGTTTAGTCTTTTACATGAATGCAGAGTTGAGAATTTTTTTATATAAAAATATATTGCTGATATTTTTACTATAAAATATATATTTATACTTTTATGGTATTTTATTATTTTATTTGGGGATTTACTATTTGCCATAGCTGGAACACTAACTGTTGATACCACACCGATACAGGGTGCACATGGGAATAACAGCAATTAAGAGGTAGTTCCACGCTCTTCAGAACCTCCAAATTCCCTTGCTGCCAGATGTAGTTTATCGTCAGACCCAGGACTAACATTTAATATTGCTAAAAATCTCACTCAATTATAGGCGAACTACAAGGCATTTCTAAGTTCCCAATATTAACCCTTTGACCTCAGACTACCGCTTTACCGGTGATAGAGAAAAATAATGTAATGCCCAGCCACCGGTTGAACAATGGTAGAGAAAAATGACTGAATGCCCAGCTACCCGTCGAACGTTGGGTAAAAAGTTTTAACTATTTTTATATCTATCGTGAAACATTACATATCGATTATTTGCGAATTTTGACTCAGGAGTTCAGGCAGAAGGGTTAAAATTGGGGTCAAAGAGTTAATACTATTTATTTGCCCATTATTATAAAAGACAGCCACTCAATATAGAGGGCTAATGAATGAGGTTGTTGTAAGGCATCATGGTAGGAGGAAGGAAGAAGTTCATATTATGAGAATATGTAATAACGCTTGATTGTACACATGAAGATTTGATTCGATTTGATTACCGTAATTGACGTCATATAAGACGCACGGGTGTATAAAACGCACCACAATTTCAGCTTGGATAATCAAGAAAGAATTAGTAATTAGTAAAATTAGTATAATTATAAATAATAGTACATCCTTGGCTATATTTATGAGGTTTTATTTTGGTTAAACAAGCCATGATTACAATTAAACGAAAAATATTAGGTTGGTGCAAAAATGATGACGGTTTTTGACGTATTTTTTAATGTCAAAAACCGTCATATGTAATAAAGCTTGATTGTACACATGAAGATTTGATTCGATTTGATTACCGTAATTGACGTCATATAAGACGCACGGGTGTATAAAACGCACCACAATTTCAGCTTGGATAATCAAGAAAGAATTAGTAATTAGTAAAAATCGTATAATTATTAATAATGGTACATCCTTGGCTATATTTATGAGGTTTTATTTTGGTTAAACAAGCCATGATTACAATTAAACGAAAAATATTAGGTTGGTGCGAAAATAATGACGGTTTTTGACATATTTTTTAATGTCAAAAACCGTTATATGTAATAAAGCTTGATTGTACACATGAAGATTTGATTCGATTTGATTACCGTAATTGACGTCATATAAGACGCACGGGTGTATAAAACACACCACAATTTCACCTTGGATAATCAAGAAAGAATTAGTAATTAGTAAAATTAGTATAATTATTAATAATAGTACATCCTTGGCTATATTTATGAGGTTTTATTTTGGTTAAACAAGCCATAAACGAAAAATATTAGGTTGGTGCAAAAATAATGACGGTTTTTGACGTATTTTTTAATGTCAAAAACCGTCATTATTTTTGCACCAACCTAATAATACAAGAAATGTACACCACCCGAAAAAAGTTTATTATATCGAAAGGTAAGAAAACAGAATAAAAATCAAGCAGTTAATTGCAAGTGAATAAAACTGGACAGTTACAATTAGAACTCAGTCAAAAATGTTCCTTTATACGATCTGTATAACATGCATCTTGTAAACGTCTTAGGATATAAAAATTCTGAATGTATTTATAGCATTGCAACCGGAAGTTATCAAAAGAAAAATATTAATGAAACAAATATATTTTGCAAATATATAGTTTGAATTTATTAAATATAATTATAGTCATACAAAGTACTAATATTAAACGTGATAAATTAAGATAATGAATATTATCAATGATAACATTTTAATCTGAATAATAGCCTTTTAAATAATGCCAATAGGTATATCAAAGTTACTCTAAAGTCTAAGCTAGTAGTAGTTGCCATGTAGTTAATTTCAGCCGACTATCACGAATTTTAAACCTACATATGGCATATAATACGCAGGGGAATTTTAAAAGATATTTTTAGTAAAAAAAGTGCGCCTTATATGCCGTCAAATACGGTAATTCGTTTCGTACGGCCTCTCAACACTTTGCAGGTTATTTAAAGCCAGGATTTTTTTTTTTTTACATTGCAAGAAATTTTCAAAGGGTTAAAAAAAAATGTAAAATTTCTATGTGGGAAAATGACATTAAAATTATTATTCAAAAGTGTGATTTAAAGAAAAAATATTGGCGAGAAAAGCGTATCATTTTGGTAAATGATAAATTCAGGGGCTAAATGATTTGTAGGGCATTTCTTTTGCTTTCCTCCCTTTTCTATATATCAACCTAAAAGAGGTCACTCGAATGAAGTGTCGGTCATCCCCCTTGTCTTTTCTTTCCATTTTTTATGAGATGAGAAGGAACCGGCATCAGCGAGACAAAATGGACGACAACACCGATAAAGTCACAATTGGCATTTATGTGCTGACATTTCCGTATCATTTTATTTATTCGTTTGCCTATGTGGAACAATGGCTATATTTAACGCAAGATTTAAGCACCATCTAATTCTTTACCTTAAGTGTTTAATCGCAAAAATGCCACAATATATAAGAAAAAGCTTTATATCATTCCAAAGAAGAATTCTCTCCCAAAAAAGAAAGAAAAAAAAAACAGACTGGAATTTTTATATCCAACCTATGTATTCCGCTATAAAAGAAAAGTAGAAGGTAGTTACCGTCACAGATTTTTGTTTGTTTGTTCTTTTACAATAATATTCACCATGAGCAAGGTAGAAGTTTATAGAGCAAGAGGAACCACCCCAAACAAGGACATAATGCAACCAAGACGCAAGGCCCCACTGGAAGTGAAAGAGAAAAAAATAAACTTAGAAGGAACCCGAAACTCAATTCTAAAGTAGAAACAACGGAAATGCCTCTACTCTTTTTCAAAAAGTGGGGAAGGGTGTGAATCAGACGGAAGGTAGAACTATCTACTACGATTGAGAAATAAAAAGTAATTTAATAATAGATAAAAAATCAGAGTTTTAGGCGTAAGCGTTAGAAGTATAGAGTTGAAGTAGAACTTAGAAGGAACCGGAAACCAAATAATATTATAAATTTCAGAGTTTAGGAGGAGACGTTAGAAGTATAGAGTTGAAGTAGAATTTAGAAGGAACGGGAAACCCAATAATATAAATTTCAGTGTTTACGAGGAGACGTTAGAAGTATAGAGTTGAAGTAGAATTTAGAAGGAACCAGAAACCCAATAATAATATAAATTTCAGAGTTTAGGAGGAGACGTTAGAAGTATAGAGTTGAAGTAGAATTTAGAAGGAACCAGAAACCCAATAATATTATAAATTTCAGTGTTTACGAGGAGACGTTAGAAGTATAGAGTTGAAGTAGAATTTAGAAGGAACCAGAAACCCAATAATAATATAAATTTCAGAGTTTAGGAGGAGACGTTAGAAGTATAGAAATGAAGTAGAATTTAGAAGGAACTGGAAACCCAATCATAAGCAGGAAACAAGAGATAAGTCTCTATTCCTGTTCAAAAGACCAGAGACGGGGGTGTAACGGAAGATAGGTGAAATTATCTGTTCCTATTGAGAAAAAAACGCGCAATTCAATAGTAAATAAAAGTTTTAGGCGTTAGAAGTATAGAGTTGAAGTAGACATTAGATTGAACCGGAAACCTAGTCCTAAACAGGAAACAACAGATAAGCCTATATTCCTGTTCAAAAACACGGGTAACAGTAGAATTTCTATTCAGGACGTGGGAAATCATGTCTCTTCATATGTTCATATGCTGTGAAAATCTAGTAATTGTTTGCTTATAAATCTTTGCTCTAACATCCGTTACCATAATCTCGTTAGGTAGGTTACTCACCATTTACAGGCTTACGGCCACATAACGTGGAAACAACTGTTCCTGTAAGATCACCGATGTTAAGCAACGTCGAACTTGGTCAGTACTTTGATGAGTGACCGATTTGGAATTCCATGTACTGTAAGCTTGTATACGCGATTAGTGTCATGGATAATGGCTTAGAATTTTTTATCGGTGTCCCGAGTTCCAATTTCCGTTCGGTTCGTTATATTCCCCTACACGCAAATACTCTTGGGAAAGACATGGATCCACTCTGCTATGGGTAAATGAATAAGACTTGTATCATTACACCATTATTATTTCCAAAACTCGAATTAAATTGCGTAGAACCTATTTAGATTTTCGGATAGAAGTTGACATGCTACTAAACGAAAACAACCAACTAAAATCTACATTTATCGTTAGAATCCCATCTCAGTTGCTTCCAAAGTTTTCTTCTATTCCTTTCTGATGGATTCTTAAGGTCCAGAATTATTTTCTGGCTTTAAAAAAACCTGAAAATGATTGATAAGCACCAGAAAACCAATCAATCAACTAATGAAATAGTGATTAAGTATACATATGTGTTTTAGGTTTATTTATATTTTCTGATTTGGTTTGGTTTGGTTTGGTTTGGTTTGGTTTACCAAATATCAACCTCAATGGGTTATTTAATACCAAGATTTCTATTGCTGGTAATATTTTTTTTCAAAAGTTTTGAGATGTCATTCTAATCATCAACAGTTATTACCACTTCGAAATGATGTTATTACCAATTTTAATACCCTTGGGAAAGCTATGGATCCTCTTCTTCTCTCCCCAGCTATGGGTAAATAGCAGGATGGCAACTGGTCTACCGTAGAAAGAAATGGCAACCTACTGCGGGAAAAATCTGCCTCGTCAGTCACGTATCGAAAGATACAAGATCGCCTAAACGTATACCACGCATGGCACATAACAGACTGATTGCTGGTAATATTTTTTTTTTTTAACAAAAATGTATTTCTGGTAATTTTACTATAAAAATGTATTTTATACTTTCATGGTGCTTTGACCCCAATTTGTGGGGTTAATTATTTCCCCATTTACTTTTAAACTTTTTTGCATGTGGATGAGATTGTTATAGGTGTATATTCGACTAGTATGCTTCGGATTGTGTCTGGTAGCTTTGTGCGTATGTTCAAATGATTTCTCATTGAGTTTTTGTCGAGTAGGTGTAACGTAAGTCGTCTGGATAGGAATGTAGTAGCGTGACCAATATAATTATTTATGAATTCGGTTTGATCAAGTATACAGTTACTTAAAGGTCATTTGAACTCGTGAATAATATTCGTTCGTTGTAATTTTGATTCTGGTGGTGTGTTGTTACTTTCGAGAATAAGGTTAGCTGTTTTAAATTTTTGTAATAGATGATTAATTTAATTTTTTGTTCAGGTTAACTGGGGTAGTGTATTTCTTTATGATATCTCTAAGTGAAACCCGACAAGATATTTAGAATAGGTTCGTATAAATAGAATATGTATTCTTTGTAAGAAATCAGTTTGTAGACCAAATCAACACATTTTTGCAAAGTTGGATTTTGTCGAGAGTTACCGTATTTGACGGCATATAAGACGCACGGGTGTATAAGACGCAGCCCAATTTCAGCAAGGCAAATGAAAAAAAAAATTAGTAATTTGGTTCGGTTTGTTTAAGGGATATCAATGTCAATGGGTTATTTATCTTTCGATAATTTCTTTTGTTTTGTCAAAATCTATTTCTGGTAATAATTTTTTCCTTCAAAAATGTATTGCTGGTTAATTTTTTTTCCAAAAAAAGTATTGCTGGTAATATTTTTTTTTTCTTCAAAAATGTATAGCTGGTAATATTTTCTTCCAAAAATGTATAGCTGGTAATATTTTCTTCTAAAAATGTATAGCTGGTAATATTTTCTTCCAAAAATGTATTGCTGGTAATATTTTTTTTAAAAGATGTATTGCTGGTAATATTTTTTTGGCAAAATGTTTTACTGGTAATATTTTTTTTTCTTCAAAAATTTAATGCTCTTAATAATTTTTGCAAAGTATTTCTGGGATTAAAACATATTTTTACACTTTCATAGTAAAAACCCCGTTTCAGGCTTAACTATTTGCCCAGAGCTGGGACCCTAAGAAGTGCTACCACCCCTGGTCAGGGTAAACCTGGGAACACCAGCAAGGAACAGGTGGTTCCACGCTCCTCTAAATCTTCTGATCAGAGGCCTTACTGCTGGACCTAGTTTATCATCTTACCCAGGACGCGGATGTAGTTTATCGTCATACCCAGGACGCCCTTTGGAGTGTGTGTAGTGGGGGGGGGTGTCTTGTCTTTCTGCAGAGATGCAGTCGGCGCGTTTTACAGCCCCAGCCGTCAGGGTGAAAATTTGTAATTAGTAAAATTAGTAAACCTACATATGACATATAAAACGCAGGGGAATTTAGGTTGAATATGTAGGTTTGCTAATATATTAGATATTTTTACTAAAAAAAAGTTCTATTATATGCCTTCATATACGGTAAATATATTGCTAGTATTTTTTACTGTGCAGATCTGCTTTTATACTTTCATAGAGTTTTGACCTTAGTTTTTAAGCTGGGACCCAAACAAGTGCTACAACAATAAAAAGGTCGTTCTACGGTCCTCACAACCGAGATCAGAGAACTTGCTGCTGATGTAGTTTATCGTCCTACCGCGGACGTGTTTTTCATGTGCGTTTTCCTCAAAAATGTATAGCTGGTAATATTTTCTTCCAAAAATGTATAGCTGGTAATATTTTCTTCCAAAAATGTATTGCTGGTAATATTTTCTTCCAAAAATGTATTGCTGGTAATATTTTTTTTCAAAGATGTATTGCTGGTAATATTTTTTCTACCGCGGACGTGTTTTTCATGTGCGTGTGTGAGTTATCTATTAATCTCTTAAAATAAATGTTTTTCGTTTCTCCGTTTTACTCTATTTTTTCTAATGTTCCTTTCTACTCTTCTCATCATATTTTACTCTCACTTTTTTTCCCTTTCTGTTCATTTCATTTCTTTCTTAATTCATTTTCTCTTTAATTTATTCCTTCACTCATTTTCCTTTCTCTTGCTCCGTCATTCCCCAATTCACTATATAGAATTTTGGATTATACACTATTCTAGTTTTCGGGTCAAGTATCGCGAGAAGGTTTTTGAACGGTCACACTCACAAAAACATTAAACACGGTTCAAGATCGTTAACAAGCGAAAATGACTCGAAGCGTCGTTGAGGGAAGGCGAGAGAACTGATGGAGGACAAGGTTCAAATCAGAGAAGCACTAAGGAGGTCAAGCGAGAGAGTCGGATTGAACAGAGACGCGGGTTTCTCCATGACGAGAACACGGCTTAGCTTCCTCGACGACATTCTCGCATCAGCTCACCGAACGGCACACAGTGAAGAAGCCTCTTGAAATGGTCAGTGTTAATCATGCGAGAAATGGCCGAGTGCTTGTTCGGGTTCTTCCTAGCTTTGCTGAGATGGTACTTGATTTAGCAAGAATGTCTGTGTGTGCGTTTGCTTCCTTAAGCGTTGAAACTGGTCTGATCAACTAATACATTAAGTGCATTTAACAAGACATTTCTGTGTCAGATATAAACCAATCACAAACAATCTTATTTTTTATTAAGGGAAAAAATGTCATAACGGAACGTCATATTGGCCAAGTCAATACCCTAACCGAAATAAAAATAAAATCTGTGAAAAAAGTTTCTAATAAGAGCTCATCAAAGGAATGTCCATAACTTGAGCAATCTTAAAAAATATACATTATTTTTCAAATAGTAAAATGTTAGAGGTTTTCTCAATGAGGTTGTTGTAAGGGCGTAAAACGGGGAAATCATCTCTATATACAGTATCTCTTCAGGAAGTAGAACCTCAAACTTGGCGGACAAGTTAAAAGTTCTTATCCTCAAAAGAGGTTGTTGTAAGGGCGTAAAACGGGGAAGTCATCTCTATATACAATATCTCTTCAGCAAGTAGAACCTCAACCTTGGCGGACACAGTAAAACGTTCTTAACATGAAATGTGGTTGTTGTCAGGGCGTAAAACGTGGAAGTCATCTCTATATACAATATATCTTCAGTAAGTAGAACCTCAACCTTGGCGGACAAGTTAAAACGTTCTTATCATCAAATGCGGTTGTTGTAAGGGCGTAAAACGAGGAAGTCATCTCTATATACCGTATCTCTTCCGGACGTAGGTCATCATGGCTCTCCACAATTTCCTGTTCTTAGTAACTCTTAATGAATTTTGTCTTCTTAAATGAAATCCTAATGGGCATCCATTTACTCAAGCTCGCTAAGTATGTTAAGCCTTGTTTTCCTATTGCCTTCAATCTGTCATGTGAGTATCAGATTTTCCAAGCACTTTTATCTCATTATTGTGTACCTAAGAAATTTCAACTGTCTCTTCCTGATATGAAGAATAATTTTCCTTTTTGTTTCCATGTTCTGATATGATTTTTACATACGGCCACAATCGGCGCAACACTAAACGGCTGTATCAGATTGTGTTTTCAGATCGAAGGCAGCCGAGTCATCCAAATTTGCTACTGTTTATCCTGAGACAGGAACCGTGGCACAAAAATCTATTGACCGAGGAAAACCGAGATCCGCTCTTACGCCCGACCACGAAGAACACATTATACAGAGTGTCGTAAACGATCCTGGTATCAACACATATCAAGTGACCCCAGCATGTCGTACATCTCATAGTTACCGCAAGGAGGGTACTTCAAGAGCAGCTCCTGTATCCATATCATGTGCAGGGTCTTCTGCATCTTCTGATCCCACGTCACGTGAGAACTTTTGCCGATGGTTTATTGCACAAACTACCGATCCGTTATTTGTATCTTCAATCTTGTTTAAGTAGGCGGCAACATTTAGAAGAGATGGAATAACAAATTTACACAACCAACATTTGTGGCCATATCGGAATGCCCATAGTACAATATAGGCTAGACATCAGTTTACGAGGAATTTGGCGGGCTGGAATTGTAAGTGGCTGCCTGGTAGGCCACTACCTTTTTCTCAGCACGTCTTACAGAACACACTTCAAGACCTGCTAGAGGATGCACTCCTGCTAATACAAAGATGCATGTGGTTCACGTATGATGGGTCTCCACCATATTTTAATCACATTGTTCACGATGAACTAGCTGACATCTACTATGAAAGATGGATTGGTAGGAGAAGACAGGTTCCATGACCTGCACGTTCCACTGAACTCAGTCCTTTGGATTTTTATCTGTGAGGCCATCTAAAATAATTGGTTTATGCAGTAGACATTAATAATCCGGAAACGTTTCATGGGAGCCTCCAAACCATTCGACATCATGTCGGCATATGTGAAAGGGTTCGACAGTCAATGATCTGATGGGTGCATGTCTATGTACAAGCAAGCGGAGGATATTTTATACATTTGTTAAGAATTTGGACATATGTTTCTATGGGCATCTTACCTTGTTTTGGTGTCAGAAATCTACCTCCAAATTTTGTAAAATTATTTTTGGCACATCCTGTGTAGATAGATAGATAGATAGATAGATAGATAGATAGATAGATAGATATGAACAGATCGAGATAGATAGATAGATATGAAGAGATCGAGATAGATAGATAGAAAGATAGATAGAAAGATAGAAAGATAGATAATGTATTTGCGTGCATTACAGTGTTCAATCTACATCACATATTATTCTGCAAAAACAGCTGTGACCCATGCATTTTTCAATATGTCATGAGATAACTGATTTGACATTTTAATGCCTTCAGCTAACATTCTACACTGTCATTGACAGTTCATTGAACTGAATCGTTTTATGATTTGCTGACAAAAGAAAAGAAATAAAACTCTTCGAAGTTTCTAAAGGAAATCTGTGAAAATATTTTGAGCTCGCCTATTCAAGCGAGTCTAATAACTTATCAGTCATTCAAGAAATTCTGTTTCCTCATCAAATAGAAATAAGATAACAAAATATATTGTTGTATTCCACTGTTGTTTTATTGTAAATGCAAAAAAAAAAGTAACTATACATAAGTTTCACTTCCTAGTAATTCACGTGCATTTCCGGTAACTCGTGTGCATTTTTCCCAGTAAATTACTCTCTTGAGAATCATCCCTACAGAAAACTGGCAACTAACTAAAAATCATGTAAACTGTATTCACCTGAGCACGTCCAACTGAACGGAATCCTGCAGAAAGCCACGTTTAAAATCATTGTCCCACGTCTATATCAGAAGAAGGACAAATATTACTCAATCTTCCTCGGAATTTTCTTCGTAGTAGCCCCCAGTTCTCAGTCAACAGGGCCTAAATCCCTCCAAAAGGAGAAGCCCTGGGAGATCAATCTGGGATTCAAGCATTTATAAATAAATATTTCAAATCTTAAAGACGGATTAATGATGAAGAACAAATTAATATTTTTTTCTAATCATTTTATCCCAAGCAAAGCAATAATATCACTAAAACGCAGATTACTCAAAGCGGAATAGAATGAGAAGACTTTAGCGTGGAGAAAGGGCAATAAAAAAAACCAAGAATAATAGAAGAGAAAATCTCTGTAGGAGTTTTAATATATTGTCCCACTAGCCAACTCCAGTGTCACTTATTTGAAATCGCTCTAATTTGAGTGGATCTTAAACCTGGCATTCAGTGAAATTTAGTTACGTTGACAATTATTAGGTTGGTGCAAAAATAATTTCGTTTTCTAACATATGTTACTATGTGAGAAAACGAAATTATTTTTGCACCAACCTAATACATAGCTAAACATTTAAAACCGAAAACATCTGAAAACCGAATATTTTAGTGTAGAGTTTGGCGGACAAATATTTTACCATCTTGACCTAAGCCATTCAGGTATTGACGGGCTATAGATGTCATGATCCACTCGATTCCATCCACCCTTTCACCATCCTGGCTGAGCGACCCGAGCCCGCCAAACATCAGTTGTTGTCAAACGTTCATATTGCGTAGACGTGAGTGTGCTGTTCGCTCATTTTTTTCTTTCGTAAATTTTGTGACTGTATACACTGAAAATATAAAAGAACAGCATATATCCTTGTGGAAAAGAAAAAGGAAGCATCTCTAGTTATCAACAACAGAGAAAAATAGAGATTTTACGGAAGATTAATTGCGGTGTTTCCTTCGTAGCGTCTGTCTGCGGAATATGGTGTCGGGTCAAACCCTACGTTTTAAAGAAACAGAAAGAAATTTCTTAATTTTTTTAAATGAAATTGATGACGATAAACTAATGAACAATAGGAAAACCCTACATACGGCAAAAATAAATTACAACACCTACTCTCTGTAGTTTTTATTTACCTAACTCTTTGGATATTATTTTTCGCTACTGTCGAGTAAGTGACGGTATTGAGTGCCTAACAAGCAGGCACTGTAAGTATATTTTTAGTGAGCGGTAGAGAGAGGTATGAGAGTGAAATATACATTCTTAGTTTATCGTTTGATACTGTTCATTTTTAAGATATACAAGACATTGTTGTCTGAAATAAATGATTTTTTTCATTACTTATGGTTTTAATTAACCCTCTATCTCATATATTACTCTAGAAATAAACTCTAGCAATATTTGTCCATTATTTTACCTGGTGTGAGTATTGATGTTTTTTCTGCAATATTGTTTGAATTTCTGAAAACAGAAAGAAAATTCGGAAAATCGAAACAGAACTGGTGCCAAGAATTTCGGATATGGGATAGTGAACCTGTATTAGATATGTAAGTCAATCTCATTGATACCCAACAATTACTGTCTTGACTTACTTTTGTAATCCATCACACGTATATAATATAAGTAATAATTGAAAACTTCAATGTAAAAGTATTTAATTACCAAACGGAATTAAAATACTATCATATAAGAAGAAATTGAGTAACTACCGCCACCGAGGTTGGATCGTGACACTCTGGACTTATGAATATATGTTCTTCCACCATATGTATAAATAGCGGCGTCAAGCTACTCATTGAGGTGATTATTGAGAAACTATTGAGTGGAACTATCCAGTCGAATTAGTGTGAATAATTGTCGGTCGATGATTTGGGTTTTGACTTGGGATTTACTGGACATTACGCCGAGCCGCGCTACTAACAAAGTATTCACTGAAATGGTTAATTATCTTTGGTTGACTTTTACTTCTTTGTTCTTGTTAAGTATTTATTTGCGGTTGTAATTAAATACTGTTTTATTTAACATTGAAGTCTTGAGTTATACTTAATTATTAACACCCACCGTGCGTCACAAAAAATGCATCAACAACAAAGAATTAAAGAGGCAACGGAAAGATTATTGATTCCTTATCAGTTAATACACGATAGCGTAGAGCTGCTAAGAAAAGTAGTAATTGGTCTTGAAACTCGACTTTAAATCCGGGTTAATACATAGTCAACTCGTAATTGTAACCGGTATTTACTAACCTCCCTACAAAGCAGGATATGGCACAAGGCCGATTTTAAGCGGGGGGATTCCAAGCCTGTAGGCTCAGGCAAAATTCTCCGTAGGCCTCGCATACACGGGGTCGGGTTTTTCTAGAACCCCAGAAGAGATTCTACCCGTAAGCATAGACCCATGTGGGTTCCTCACTGCCCGAAAGCAAAGAGTTCAACAACCGATATTTACCAACCTCCCAACAAGGAAGGATGCGGCACAAGGCCGATTTTTAAATGAGGTGAATCCGTAGATTCGGGCAAAAATTCCCCGCTGACCACACATACACGAGTTCGGGTTGATCTATCATAGCCATTGTGAGTTGAATACCAGGGCCAGATACAGAAACAGTGGAAACTATACGAGAACAATAATTGAGCATCACTAAAAAGAACAGTTGTTGGTCGGTTGTTATGTTTTACGGCTTATCAACCCCTAAAAAGAACAAGACGTGATAAACATAGACCTGTTTAGTGAAGGAGGGAAGTCTGCATCCGTATCTTAAAGAAATGTCTATTTCGAATTACCCTGAAAGTTGTCCGCATCGACAAGCACCTGAAGAAGGCCGGAGGTCACAAAGGCTGAAAAATGATAGTAGTAAAGCAGATGCGGCCAACAGTTCGAATGTAAATACCGAATCCTGTGTGTATAATACGCAAGTTTATTTTTCTTAATTCAAAACTGTGTCCAAAACTCTACTGCGTCTTGTACATTAGATTCAAACTCAATACCATTTTTCTAGGACTCGAAATGGACAAAATTCGGTCAAATTGGATTTATTTTTTTTAACGGATAGATATTACCTATCTAATGGCATACTGCAACAAAGGGAATTAAATCTTTCATAGTTACATACATTTCACCGAAGTGTAGAAACCTAACCACAAAGGTAAATATATTATTTAACTTACAATAAAAAATTAAATGATGCGTAATTTCAAAGGAAAAAAAAAAATAACAAACTAACAAACATTATTTTGATTTATTTTCTAAAATGGTATTAGCGAATTTTGAACTTATATCTCACGTCTCATTATAACGTTTTCGTAATGCTTGCGAATCACAAAGTGAATGTACGGATTTGTATGGATCTAGAATTATAGAACTCTGTTTTTTTTATTTTCCAAACATGGTCAGCACATTGTGGCCATGTTCATAGATAATTTTATTAAGTGTCGTTATTTCTTTTTTTATAAAAATGCTTCCATTTCTTTTAGCCCCTTTTTTTACAAGTGAAGGAGGCTATTATATTATATTACTATATTATATATATATATATATATATATATATATATATATATATGTGAGAATATATAAAACATCTCACCCCCACTATTAACCCAATCTTACTCAGCAATGGGAATCATGTGTTGAAAGTTATTAAAAATGACACTGACTCGAACTCCAGAGGCGCTGAGGATATCTACTTTCAAAAGTAAAAATATTATTTAACTTCCGATATAAAAGGGGTGAATGAAGGATTCTCGGTGGCAAAAAAAAAAAAAAAAAACTGGAAATAGGATATATCACGGTGCTGGTCTATATTAATAGTCATGTTTGGGATGGAGTAGAGTGATTGTTCGCCCTTGGCGAGAGAAAGACTTGCCCGCCGCGCAGTTCCATGGCCTATATTTTGTATTGCCATCTACCACGTCGGGATGAGTATAATGGACAAGGAATTGCTAGACGGATGAGCAGATATTCCAAAAGTTGCCCCAAATCTTACTTACCGGGACGAATAGTCAAAACTCTGAATAAAGCGCTTATATATAATATCGGAAACATGGTTGGCATGTTTATTTCTCGACGTGGCTTTTTCTTTCATTGTATTACCTTGTGAGCGTGCATCGCGCCCTTTCCCAGCTTTCGGTGAACACCGTAGAAATCGAGAATTTAAATGCAACATAGGGTGATCATTGGTCGGCTGGTGGAAAGCTTGGGCGGGGATTGTTATCGATGTCTAATATCTAAATTGTCTGCTGTATACGACCATTTCCTAAGATCATTGGTGAAAAAAAAAGGTTTTGAGCGAGGAAAGCCAGCAGACTGGTGCTGCACAATCACACACAAAGAACTGTAGCTAAAAACCACATCGCTTGATACCATTCAACAGCAGCCGGTCATCGAACCTCGTGGACTGGCGCTACAGAATCCCAAACAAAGAACTGTACCAAATAGCAGAAACCACATCACTTGAGGATTTTCAACAGCAGCAAGTCTTCAAACCTTGGGGACTGGCGCTACAAAATCACAAACAAAGAACTGTACCAATAACAGACACCACATCACTTGAGAACATTCAACAGCAGCCCGTCTTCAAACCTCAGGGACTGGCGCTACACAATCACAAACAAAGAACTATAGCAAATAATAGAAACCACATCATTTAAGGACATACAAAAAGACTTCTTCAAACCTGGAGGACTGGCGCTATAGAATCACAAAGAATTGTACCAAATAGCAGAAACCACATCACTTGAGGTCTACCAACAGCTAAAATAGATAGCACGTGTAACTCGATGTGAAAATAATGGCGTAGATGTTAACCTCAGCACTCCAAATAAAAAGTTCGGAAGTAAAACCCACATCAATATAGGAAAGTGGTATAAAAGTTACTGGACTTGAGAAACTTGTTTTTCTAACAAAAATGTGTTTTAAGGGAAAGCTCTACTGGCTGCGCTGTTAATATATTCCGAATGTTTTCTTCTGGTGAAACGCCTAAGATTATCTTTATTATTGCTATTAGATTTTATTTAATAAGATGTATTAAACAAAGCTATGATGCGATTGAAATTTGCATTTCCTGAAATTGAAACAGGTGAAGACTTCGGGCGCCGTCTCTGCATATTTCATTCCTTACAAGAATATTAATGAACTGAATATCATGTACAAGAGATTTCAAGAATTTCTTTTCTTTTGAAAGATTCTTTTAAGGGTTTAGACATTTTCATCAGAACGCTTGAAGACGAACGCAACATACAAGAAAACGGAAAACAATGACGTCGTGAATAAGCAAACAATATTTTTTTTTTTTAAATAAGAAATGCAAAATTGCGTATAAAATGAAAATGCTTTCTTTCATGAAAAATTCAAAGCAAACAATCCATCATGCAAATTAAAATTGGAAATACGCAAATCGAATAAAGACAACAATTTAAATAATTTGGAAATGTTACAAGACAGGATGGAATATGCTACACTGGAACCGGAAGGTATATTGTGATAGCGAAAGACGCCTCCCAAAAGCTAAGCAAAGTATTAAGCAATATAAAAGTTTCGTTAGAAACAAAGAAAAGTGTACTGAATTATGATGTAGCACCAGTCTTCCTATATGACAATGAATGCTGGACAATCTCTTCACAGATGAAGAAGAGACTTGGAGGAAGAGAAGCAAAGAAAAGAGTACTGGGCTCTTATGTAATCAGTTCTCCTATATAACAGTGAATGATAGACAATCTCCTCACAGAGGAAAAAAGAGACTTGAAAAGAGAAATAAAGAAAAGATTATGAAACTGTTATATATTATCTGTCCTCCTATATGACAATGAATGCAGGACAATCTCCTCACAGAAAATTCTTGAAGCAGGAGAAATAAAGAAAAGAAGACTAAACTGATATGTAATATCATGAAATGATAATGAGGTAAGAGAGCTTGGAAAATTTGATACTCACAGGAAAGATTGAAAAGGCACATAGAAACGCAACTCATAACTTAACTAGCGATCTACGTATATGGATGACAGAAAAAGGTTTAGAAGAGTTAACACAGGGACCAAATTCAATAAGCACCACTATAGATAGGAAATTGCGGAGGACCATGATCGTTAGTGTTCTGAAGAAACACGGCACAGAGAAGAAGAATGGTATTTATAATTAAAAATCATAAAATATAGGCTTAAACATTAAAATGAGTCAAATTGGTGGAAATTGGAAATTTGAAAAGAATATTTAAATTTAAAAAATAAATAAAATTTAAAAATAATTAATTAGGGAAACAAAATTGGCAAATTTTCGTTAAAAATGACAGACAAGGTGCTTTAGTTACGTTTTTTAATTAATTTCTTTTGTGTTCTTATAATGTTTTTTTCTTCCCTGGGCATAAATTATGTAGAAAATGTCCGAATATACTAAAATGTCCGCATACATTCGGCTATTCATTTAATCATTGTCAAGGATGGTTTTATTTTTAACTTAAATGAATTTATGGAGTTTTATATATATATATCTAGAGTTATAGGAAGTTTCTTTTAGTTAATATTAGTTTACACATGGTCCTATCGTTACATAGGAATTACCATGTTTCAAAACAGAAACTAAAACTTGAAATTTAATTATAAACTTACATTAAAACCCATAGATCTGTTTCATTCCCAAGCTATCTGTGGAAAGATTTTTGGTTCCAAAAATCGCTTGAGAATGAAACAGAACTAGAAATTTTAATTTAATTTTATAATTAAATTTAAAGTTTTAATTTCTGTTTTAGAAAAATTGTAATTCCTGTGTAGCGACAGGACCATATTTCTGAATTAGTAAATATATATATATATATATATATATATATATATATATATATAGGATATACTTCCACCTCCTTGTGTAGACGCCTCACATATCACTTATATGATCAATGTGCTATAAAAATAACTCCGAACACCCCAGAATTTTCAAGAAACCTTAAGAAAAAATCTGATCAGAAATACTAAAGTTCTATATAAACCAACTTACCGTAAATATCTCGCTGTGAAAGATACTCTCTATATAAAACATCTCGCGCCCACTACCAACCTCACCTTATTTAAGAGCGGGAACGGTATATTGTTTTATATAATTTAAAAAAAAAATGAAAGACACCCAGTCGAAGACTAGCATCACTCAATACAGCAAGCTCAAAGTAAACACTTCTACTAGTACTGAAAACAAAACGCACACAAAATGTCAAACATGAATAGAAATTAAGGAACACACCAAAAACAAATCCGTTTGAACCATTGAAAATAGCTAAAGAATTGGCGAAAGAATGTAATAATGGTGTAAATGCTAAATAAAGAATAATTACATTTATCTTGTCTGTAATATTTAACGATATATTTTTAAAAGAAAGGATTTTGCCTATATATATATATATATATATATATATATATATATGTGTGTGTGTGTGTGTGTGTGTCTGTGTGTCTGTGTGTGTGTGCATGTTTCATTAAACACGACAGACAAGGTACTACGGTTAAGCTCTATATTTAATTTTTTTTTGTGTTCGAACAAGAGCTTTCTTTTCTGGTGTATAAAAACGCACACACACCAATTTACCTGATTCCATTAGGAACATACTAGTAGAAAACACAAATATATTAACTGCATCCACCTGCAAAAAAGACTAAAAATAATGGAAGCTTTAATAATAAAAAAGTAAAAGCCAACTCTTTACAATATTAACTACGAACAAAGCCACAATGTGCTAACCGTATTCGGAAATTAAAAACATTCCTACCACACACTAAGACATACCCAGAACGCACACATTCAATTAAGCTGAAAAATCGAATCATCTTCGATAATAGCTAAAGGTACAGCCGAAAGCGCTCGGAAATATAAAACATTTGGACAGTTCTTACACACCCTTTGTCCAGAAAAGTTAGCTCTTGTTCGAACACAAGAAAAACTATCCTATACCTGTAGTATAACATGACTTCATATTTATATAATAAATGCGAATATCATTGTATCACACTTTTTCAATTAAAGGGACATGACTCTCGATAGCTCATCTTCTATATAATAAATGCCAATGTCAGTGTGTTACTGAGTCACATTTTTTCGATTTTACTCCTAGAGGCCGTAACCCAACATATCATACCGTTTTCGAATCAGGTTGACTCCCTGAGCAAATTAAAACATTTCGGGTCAGATCTGCATCCGCAATCTTGAAATTTTGGATACCCAAGTTTACATTACTGCAATTGTTTTCGGTGAATTTTTACATGAATTTTTACGACGATTTTTTTTTGTACGATAACAATTTTTATAACTGGAAAAATTGTGAAATTTAACGGAGATAAAATAAAAATAATTGTTTGTACGCAAAATAAGGATCTACGTACATCAAATATTCTTTAAATTAAATGGAGACAAAAGAATTACCATTGACACTTTTAAAAAGTAAGCTTAAATATTAATGTAGTACTTTTTTTCGATTTTGATTCCTTTTGTAGTTTATTGTTGTCTATCTAATCTATTTCTCCTTAACTATTGTGATGAAGGCCAGATCAAGAACCCTCCGTAGAAGCTAATTTAAATATCACCCGATAGTCAACTTTTAAGCTAGTTGATTATATAAAAATGATGTTACTGGAAATGTTTTTACTTACTGCATCCTTATATATTCAAAATAAACGAAATAACAAAACCGATTCTATATATTTTTTTTCCCTACATACGTCCCCTCTCTCACGTACATTCATATCTGCTAACCGAACGCGCCTCTATGGCCAAATCGGTAAAGACACGTTAAGCTAAATAACGGTTCCGTATAGGATACAGTTTCGAATCCTGTCGGAGGACGAATATTTTCTGTGAAAATTTCTCGGACATTCAGGCCGGTAAATGTTGTTTAATACTGTTTATTATAAACAGAGCATTTACTTATATACTGGTATCTATAAAAAGAATGTATAGACATAGAATTGTCTTAAAATAATTGTCGGACTTTGTCCATTTCATAATATATATATATATATATATATATATATATATATATATATATATATATATATATATATATATATATATATTGTGTATTTGGGTGGAAATACCACCAGAATTAACATAAAATGAACTAAATGAAAAACAGCTTTTCGAGTCATTGAAAAATAATGGAATAATTTACCAAACTTATGCTTTGAAAAATT
>OZ010604.1:27579301-27614301 GCA_963932145.1 Acanthosepion lycidas | reverse complement strand
TGTTTTTGCAACATTTTTGTCAATTTGCAACATTGCAGCTCACACTATTTGCCATGTATAATGGATGTCAGTTATCAGTTATCTCCTTTTAATTCCCCACTCCAAGTTTTTCACTGCCTTAACCAGGTATTGAACTCACATTCTTTAGTTCCTATCACTGGATCTAACTTACTCCTTTATCTACATTGCCATGTGTCTACAGTGGAACTAGAACAATCTACCCCAGTAAGCAAAATAAAGGGTTCAGTTAGACATTCCGACCACCTGAAATAGTCCGAATAATGTAGTGTACATAACACCTCAAATATACACAGATATTGCAGCTCACATGCGTGAACTTGCGTGCATGTATGTCTGCATACGTATGAGTGGCGTTCCCACAACAATTTTTCCTGCCACTACCATAAAACACTGATATACGCAACCATAAAAAATAAAAAATTTAAAATATAACCAGTTTGTCTGACGATCGCAGAGAGTGTGAAACCCAGTGTCGTTTCGTCCTGTATTTGGGATTCATCAGCAATAGTAGCCGTGGCTCGTGGTGGGCACAGTCCTATGGTAAAGGAACTCGGATGAGTTCCACCACAGAATATGTGAGTGAACGACGATTTGATACTTCTTCGTCACCGAGGCCCGTTGGAACAGTTTGTATGACGGTTGCATAATATTGTAACTTTAAATTCTCTGTAGTGGATGCGCACTGGTGATGAGCACCAAATATAGGACGAAACGGCCGTCCAGTGCTTTCTACATTCTTTTGAGTTTTCTTCTAGGCTCGATGAATTACTTATATATATATATATATATATATATATATATATATATATATATATATATATATATATATATATATATATTTATTTCCAACTGTGTAATGTAGAGCATTCTGACATATCCGGAATGACAATCACTTCTACTAATAGGTACATATATATGAATTTGTTTAAACGTCATTTTGGAGTGGATACTCATATTTCAATAGATACTGTTTTTATTTATTTATCAATCTGTATGTTTAACTATTTACATTTACTGACCTGAATATTCAAGAGATTTTGCTCGAAAATATGCGTCATCCAGCAGGATTCGAACATGCGTCCCCTAGAGGAAACCGTCATTAGATCTGACGTGCCTTAGACCATATCGGCTACGTAGGACTTCCTGATAAAACAAAGCCCGAAGGTGGAGTACATGCGGGGGAGAGAGCGTATGATAAAAACCATACAAGCAATGCACTTACTCCACACAGCGAGACTACTAGTCAACACAAAAAATTCACCATCCAAATCAACATACTTGATAATGGCTGGGGAACTAGCCGAAAGCGTTCGTAATGATTATAACTCTGAACATTTTCTATATTCTTTAATGCCTGAAAAACGCTAAAATTATAGAAGAATGGAAAAACTCAATAAAATTCAATATTTCTCGCTTCCTCAAGTGTGCCCCACATATAATAATCAAGAGGGGGGCAGTCTGGGTAGTTAGGTGTCAAAATATAAAGGGTGATGTTGTCGCAGACATTGTCTGACAGCCATGACTTGGGCTCTCCTACTTGTGTGCAGAGTCCTGTTGTAGACATAGGGTCTTTCAGTAGCCAACCTTTTAACCCAGAACAGAACTACCTCCTCATGGCACTTGATATAGGCCTCCGTTTTGATTCTGGGGCCTTGTAGGAAGATCAATGGAGACATTACGTCGCCATCACTAGTGATCACTTCAAAAACCTTCGTAATCACCATTAGACCCATCAAACTCTTTCCGAATCCTCTGCGCTGATTGACAGTCAAACACTCGGAAATGTTCGTATTTGATCTTCAAGCGCGAATGCCAAAGGGAACAGCGTGCCGTTTCCAAATTTATGTCGGAGTGAATTACGTCATTGTGCTGTTTTTCTCACAGATGGTGACCAACGTGCTGTTTGTTTTTATTTTTGTCGACTGCATAGGGTCGCTATGCAGTCGACAAAAATAAAAACAAACAGCACGCATGCGCGAAATTAAGAATATAAAATAGCGACAATTTTTCCATCGCACCAAATATGTACGCACACATATGTATGTGTGTGTGTGTGTGTGTATACATACATACATATATATATATATATATATATATATATATATATATATATATATATATATATATATATATATATATATATGCGTGTGTGTGTGTATTGCTAGCTTAGAAGAAGAAAAAAGAAAAAATATATATCAAGAAGACAAATAAAAACGCCTCTACTGAATAATGCCCGACATTTATGTGCAAATCCTTCACCTCGGCCGGGGAATCCTGGCTGTACTACTGTCTGGTCAGTAGAGAACCCAGCCAGCCGACACGCATGAACAGTCGCCTACAGAGTCATTCGTGCGAAACTCCTATTAGGAGATAAAATAGCCTAAGTACGAGACTCGGGTGTGATTTCATCGTCAGTTTTTATTTTTATTTTTTTTTTGTCTTCTGATGACCACAAGGAATGTGGTAAATCCGCCAATCAGGTGCTCTAACGATTAAGGTAATTTTCTTTTTTTTATTATTTGCTATTTACTATATCTTTCATGATTTGATTGCAAGCATTACTCCATGCCGTTTATAGATGGGCCCTCATCTGAGGAATTTAAATAGAATGTCAAGTCCCTTCAGGACGTTGGCGATCATGTCTATTCACACATTCTTTATTTTATCTGAAAATTACAGTGCATTCTTGGATGGCTTCCCCTTGCTTTCTCTACGGGTTTGGAGTTCAGATATTGTCTTTTCTTACACTGGTTACTACTCAAGATTGAGGGGCCAATCTACCGTACTATTTAACCCTTAGCTAGGGAAAAGACGAACTCATAGATTTGTCAGAGGGTTTTAGCACGAAAGTGAATGCACTTATCGAGGAAGCAGTTAAGCTTCTTTACTATCTGTGACTTACAATAATTACTTAACAAAAGTAGAAAAGAGTGTTTGAATCCAAAGTAGTTTGTCTCAGTCACGAGCCGAGGGTCCCGACTAAACTGTTACAAATGAATTTATGCATTTCCCAAGGACTTTAGTTTGACGTGAATTTTTGAATGAACGAGGCCTAAAGATGAACCTGGCTTGCCATATAACCTTTCCGTTAGTGAGAAACGCTTTTTTATGACAAATATGCGATAAGATTGCTGTCACTACGAATAAATTTACCTTTAGCTTTTACTATATACAACTATTTTTAATATTAGCATTTTTCTACAATTTCTCCTTGTTTTAAATTCTGCTGCCTGGTATTGATGCTACATATTTAGAGATTCTTGATAAGTTCCGAAAAAGCATCTGCAATGTTACTAGTCTTTACCTGTCATCTCGGCTTCAGTCACTTTCCCACGACAGTAACGTAGATTCCTTCTGTGTTTTCTATAAATATTTTCATAGTAATTGCCCTGATTAACTTTCCTCTTGCACCTGGACTTCATGAATTTAAGTTGAGTTCGGAGAGCCGAGTTCGAATTCCAGTCAAATCTATTACATTCACTTACGTGCTAATATACGCTTCTCCGCCCCCACCCCCAGTTATGGGTAAATAGCTAGACCGGTTTCTATAGCAATGGATGGCAACTTCTCTACCGCAGAAAGAAATGGTAACCTTCTACGGGGAAAAAAACCTGCCTCGTCAGTCATGTATCGAAAGATACATGATCGCCTCGTCATTCATGTATTGAAAGATAATGATCGCCTAAGCGTGTATCACGCATTGCACATAACTGACCGTCTAGATTGGCGTAATCTTTTTTCTGTTGAAATGGCTAGATGTGACCGTAAGTTCTATGCTAACAGTTTCTTCTATCGCACTTCTTGCTTGTGGAATTCTCTTTCGCCTTCTTGCACCCCAGTCAACATTGATGATCTAAATTGTACATGCAATGTCAATCTTTATCTTCTGTCTTCTTAATTCCTGTTCTGATTTATTGTCTGCTCGCCTTAATACTCAATATTAGTTTTCCTCATATCGTCCTAGTCACTTCATTGTCTTTCTTGGGGTGAACTGGTTGAAAGAGAATCTTCAAATTTTTAAAACTGACTCGGCATTGGCCGAACTTTATTCCTAGATAAAAAAAGGAAATCATCTAATCTAGACCAATTTTCATTGACAACATGCCTGCATTTCTCAGATCCTCTGCCCACGTAAATCCCCTGCATTCCTTTCTCTAAAATGTTCTCTTCTTTTGTGATTGTGCCCTAACCCCTGTATTTGCTGTCGTTTCCTTCATCAACGTTTATCAGTGAGCATGCCCCCAAAAAACACAACAAAACCAAAGCACAAAAAAATGAAAAATAAAATTAAATATAATAAAATAAAAATGAAGACAAAAGAGTGACTTTAAACCCGACTGGTGAGCTAATTTTTTTTTGTTTTTTCATTTTTTTTTTTTGTGGAGAGAGAACGCCGGAACGGTTTGGAGAAATTAAAAATGGTTGTATAGATGATATGATGGAAACGAATCTTTCATTCTGGCTAAAAAGACAAGCCAAAGAAATATATAAAAAAAAAAAATGTCCCCAGAGAGGTCAACTGTGACATCTGGTCGATGCCAAGTTTTTATCTGCCAAATGACACGTGCATCTGATGATGTGTTTTTCGCGGGTTTTACTGGCAGCCATCTTGTCGGTTTTCAAATCCAAAGATTTGATTGGCCTACAGATTTTTATCATTTTTTTTCTTTTTTTTTTTTTTTTTTTTTTTTTTTAGTGACTATCCTTTGTTATTTTCTGACGGATGAGGAAGAAATCGTTCATTTTATTTATTTACTTATTAAACCGTTTTCCCCGGTGCATTTACATTTTCTCACGACTTAAAGCCTAATTTTTATTATCCTATATCAACCACTCGCTCTTTTCCTACTTGAAAAATATTTCTGCACTTTTTCTTTCCTTTCTTACTTTCTTTATTGTTCCGATGTATAGTTTTACTTTTATTCTCTACCATTTAAAAAAAATTATTTTTTCCTCTATTTCATTCTTCTTCATCATTTTTTTCTTCCCTTTCTCTACGTCTTGTTTTTTGTTCTCCTTTACTTTCCTGTTCATTATCAACGCCATCTTCTTCTTCTTCTTCTTCTTCTTCTTCTTCTTCTTCTTCTTCTTCTTCTTCTTCTTTATTGTTCTCTCTGTTTCAAATTCCTTTTCCCTCCAAACCATCATCATCTTTTTCATTTCTTTCACTTTTTTCTCTTCTTCTTCTTTCTTTCTTCTTCTTCTTTCTTTCTTCTTCTTCTACTTCTTTCTTTCTTTCTTTTTTCTTCTTCTACTTCTTTTTGTCTATTTCCTTTTCTTTTACCATTTCCATGACTCACTCACCTTCCATTCTTTTTTATGTTTAGCCATTTTACACACTCATATATCTCTGTTCCTCTATCTGTCCCTCTCTCTGCCTTTCTTTCTCTCTCTATATATATATGTAATATCTTTGTTCATATTTATCTAACAAAGTATATATATATATATATATATATATATATATATGTGTGTGTGTGTGTGTGTGTGTGTGTGTATTGGCTTAAAGATAAGTTTTCCTTGTGCTTTATTCATATTGTTCTTTTACAGAAATAATCTATCTGAAATTTTTGCATACACAGAGACACGCACACACACACATACACACACGCACACACACA
Organism: Acanthosepion lycidas; assembly: GCA_963932145.1. Lineage (NCBI taxonomy): Eukaryota > Metazoa > Mollusca > Cephalopoda > Sepiida > Sepiidae > Acanthosepion > Acanthosepion lycidas. The sequence goes on along the minus strand of OZ010604.1, from coordinate 27,608,659 downwards.
CACACACACACACAAACGCACACAGACACACACGCACGCACATAAACATATAGGCAATTTCTCTACATTCAAGCATACTCGGTTGAATAATCTCGACATAATATGTCTATTTTTACATAAATCCTCTCAAGTATCAATTTCTTAGTGCTTAGACACTTTTCTGTCAACTAATGACAAAGTAAAAGGCTAACATTGTATATCAATTTAAATGATCTTTCGGTGATTGCATCTCTGACAAAAACTCAAATATGTATGTTGGTTTCACGACGACGTCACTATCAAGATTGTTTACTTTACACATGACGGATTCAAGTTCTATTACACAACATTTAAAATAACATTCCTGTCCACATTCATGGTTTAGATAAATATTAATCGACAATACAACTATACTCCACCATGAAAATAAAATTAAAAAAAAACTGCAAATTCTCGAAGTGAGCTATATAAAAAATGAAATCAACACTAAATACAATTATTTATGAGTATAGCAATAATGTTTTTAAAAAAAAGGCATTTTGTAAAGTCATTGTTTTGGGAGGGGCAAATTTTAAAAAAATTTTCTTTTATTTTTTCTGAAAATATTGCAGGTTCGGTATTTTTAAAACATTAATAATAGAAAATTAAACTAAGTTACATGTCTTAGATATTCTTAACTTAAATTAACTCTGACATAGCGCGTTCATGCGCATTAAAACAAAAACAAAACAAAACAAAAAAACGCGACTATCGATTACACTAAGTTTTGTTTTGGCAATTTACTCCTGAAGATGGTCTTGAAGGAGAGTGAAAGTACCTGGGAAATTAAAAGTAATGAGAAAAACTACGGTGTCTTTCTTACTCAGTTTTGTAAGAGCACTAAGAAATTGATCTGTGAATTTGAGAGGATTAAAATAAAGATAGACATTATATGTCTAGATTATTCAACCATATATATATATATATATATATATATATATATATATATAGAGAGAGAGAGAGAGAAAGAGGTGTATTTGCAATTGTATCTGAAACAATATAAAAAACGTTTATTTCAATTTCTCGAAGCAAAAATCACGCAATTAAAAAAAACCTAAAAAGAAAACAAGAGCCGGAATTACTTTTCTGCAATCCCAGGTATCTATGTCCCTTTAATGCACGGAATTGTTCTGATTATGAATGCAATATTTTCATCATTGTTTATAAATTTCATTACATTTTGCTCCTCACACTTTGGCGTTTTCGTTTTTGTTTTTTTTTTACCTGTATTTCACGTATCTTACTCTCCATCATTTTCTTTCTTCCTTTCTTTCTTTAGATTTTTTTTTCTTTTTTTTTTTTACCTGTATTTCACGTATCTTACTCTCCATCATTTTCTTTCTTCCTTTCTTTCTTTAGATTTTTTTTCTTTTTTTTTTTTTACCTGTATTTCACGTATCTTACTCTCCATCATTTTCTTTCTCCCTTTCTTTCTTTAGATTTTTTTTTCTTTTTTTTTTTTACCTGTATTTCACGTATCTTACTCTCCATCATTTTCTTTCTTCCTTTCTTTCTTTAGATTTTTTTTCTTTTTTTTTTACCTGTATTTCACGTATCTTACTCTCCATCATTTTCTTTCTTCCTTTCTTTCTTTAGATTTTTTTTCTTTTTTTTTTTTTTACCTGTATTTCACGTATCTTACTCTCCATCATTTTCTTTCTCCCTTTCTTTCTTTAGATTTTTTTTTCTTTTTTTTTTTTACCTGTATTTCACGTATCTTACTCTCCATCATTTTCTTTCTTCCTTTCTTTCTTTAGATTTTTTTTCTTTTTTTTTTTACCTGTATTTCACGTATCTTACTCTCCATCATTTTCTTTCTTCCTTTCTTTCTTTAGATTTTTTTTCTTTTTTTTTTTTTACCTGTATTTCACGTATCTTACTCTCCATCATTTTCTTTCTCCCTTTCTTTCTTTAGATTTTTTTTTCTTTTTTTTTTTTACCTGTATTTCACGTATCTTACTCTCCATCATTTTCTTTCTTCCTTTCTTTCTTTAGATTTTTTTTCTTTTTTTTTTACCTGTATTTCACGTATCTTACTCTCCATCATTTTCTTTCTTCCTTTCTTTCTTTAGATTTTTTTTCTTTTTTTTTTTTTACCTGTATTTCACGTATCTTACTCTCCATCATTTTCTTTCTCCCTTTCTTTCTTTAGATTTTTTTTTCTTTTTTTTTTTTACCTGTATTTCACGTATCTTACTCTCCATCATTTTCTTTCTTCCTTTCTTTCTTTAGATTTTTTTTCTTTTTTTTTTTTTACCTGTATTTCACGTATCTTACTCTCCATCATTTTCTTTCTTCCTTTCTTTCTTTAGATTTTTTTTTCTTTTTTTTTTTACCTGTATTTCACGTATCTTACTCTCCATCATTTTCTTTCTTCCTTTCTTTCTTTAGATTTTTTTTCTTTTTTTTTTTTTACCTGTATTTCACGTATCTTACTCTCCATCATTTTCTTTCTTCCTTTCTTTCTTTAGATTTTTTTTCTTTTTTTTTTTACCTGTATTTCACGTATCTTACTCTCCATCATTTTCTTTCTTCCTTTCTTTCTTTAGATTTTTTTTTCTTTTTTTTTTTTACCTGTATTTCACGTATCTTACTCTCCATCATTTTCTTTCTTCCTTTCTTTCTTTAGATTTTTTTTCTTTTTTTTTTTTTACCTGTATTTCACGTATCTTACTCTCCATCATTTTCTTTCTTCCTTTCTTTCTTTAGATTTTTTTTTCTTTTTTTTTTTTACCTGTATTTCACGTATCTTACTCTCCATCATTTTCTTTCTTCCTTTCTTTCTTTAGATTTTTTTTCTTTTTTTTTTTTTACCTGTATTTCACGTATCTTACTCTCCATCATTTTCTTTCTCCCTTTCTTTCTTTAGATTTTTTTTTCTTTTTTTTTTTTACCTGTATTTCACGTATCTTACTCTCCATCATTTTCTTTCTTCCTTTCTTTCTTTAGATTTTTTTTCTTTTCTTTTTTTACCTGTATTTCACGTATCTTACTCTCCATCATTTTCTTTCTTCCTTTCTTTCTTTAGATTTTTTTTCTTTTTTTTTTTTACCTGTATTTCACGTATCTTACTCTCCATCATTTTCTTTCTCCCTTTCTTTCTTTAGATTTTTTTTTCTTTTTTTTTTTTTTGTACTTCCGTTTTTTCGCTTGGTCCTTATTTCTATCAATTATCCAATCATGATTTATTTACAATTTGAATTTTTAACTGTTTTTTTTTTAATCTTATACACATCTTAACGATTTGTTTTTTCTGCACCGAGTTTTAGCCTATTTTATCAGTTTTTCCACTTCTTGAATCTTTTATTGTGTATTTTTATATATTTTGCTATTAAAAATGATTTCCGAGTGTCTTTTATTTAGAATTCTGAAAAATTTCTGCATTTTCTCATGATTTTTTCCACCATTATTTTCTTTTTTATTTCTTTATTTTCTTATATTACTCTTTTAATATCTCTTATAATAATATCTACATATTATATTATATTAGAATTACATCTCCATCTCTTTAACATTTCCATCATTCAAGTTTTTTTTTTCACTTTTTCGATTCATATGGACGCCATCCATAGCTAATTCAGAAATATCCAGTCCTTCTCTCACATCAACTTACAAATATTTTTTAGCTTATAAAGCTGTAGAGATCTCAACACCAGAGCAGTCTAATTTAAATCACATGGACCACTGCTACAAAATACAAACCCTTGTGGAAATTCATTGAAATAAAAGGAATAATTCCGTTATGATTTACATTTTTTTTTTGTATTTTTCCAATGAAACATGATACAGTGCATATGTTAGTACTTCGTATGTCCATTCCACGAAATCGTTCCTTGCAGATTGACCACAGATTCTCGATTGGATTTGAATTAGGAGAGATTTCAGGCCAGTCTATTGTACTTTTATTTGATCACCTGGTAAGGTTTTCCAGTACGTCCCTGCAGTGTTACAATCTTCATACGCATCCTTGGAGTAACGTTCATCGCAGACAATGGTCGTAGGACAACTAATCAACAGTAAAGACAATATTGCCTGAGCGTGATGAAAATCTGAAGCAATCACGGATGACGCAATCTTTTCTTATACAGTACGAAAATAGATTTATATTGCTGCACACCACTTCAAAGGACCTAATCTAAGGATAAAATGGAAATCGATTACCCGCTGTCACTCCGGTGGGGTCTAAAATTGGCTGTATGGCGAAAGAAAGAAAACTAAAGCGGTTATTTCAATTAATTTGCACAAGGGTGTATATCAATTAAAAGAAACTTCATCTCTTGAGGTCGTTCAACAACTGCCACAACTAAAACGGATCGAGCATGTAACCAGAAGAGGAAATAATTACATAATCATGATGTTGATATTTCAGTGAGCTTCTAACAAAAGTTTAAAAAGAACACCCAATCAACAGTGGAAAGAGCAATAACAGTTAGTTCAGCAACTTTGGGCCTGATTAGTACCTAGATGGATAACGGCTTGGGAATACAAGGTCCTGTAATCCATTATGTCATGGATAATGGCTCAAAATTGTTAATCGTAAAAGGTATGAATCTACCCGGCTGTGGGTTAAATAGTAATACTTGTATCACTATGCCATTATAATCTCAAAAAGAGATTTCGGCATTAATAACTTATGATGTGTCACTAAAACAAAAGCAACGAATAACAGTGGACGTGCGAAAACTATATTTCTGAAAAAACTATCTCAAGCAAAATGATTTTATTTTATTTTCAATAATTTCATCTTAAGCAAAGCAATAAAGCCACTGATTGATTACTGGGTGTTAGAGAGTATTAGGAAAAGAAAACACAAAACGAAAAGAGAAACTAAAAAAGGACACTATTAAGGAGAGAGGTCAATAAAAGAACAGGAATTAAGAAGACAGGAGATAACGATTGACATTTCACTTAAATTTTTGAAGATCAAATTTGACTGGCAAGAAAGGAACCGGAAGAGATTTCCACAAGAGAGAAGTGAAGAAACTCTTAGTATAGAACTTACAGTGAAATCTCGCTACTTCGACTGTAAAATGATGAGACCAATCTTGTACTGCACTTAATTTTCTAAAGTCAATGTACCATAGAGGAAAATAATATTTATTCTGAATAATACAAAAATATGGCACAAGGCCAAAAATGGGGGATAGGGAAAAGCTGGCCTTCAATCTGTTTTACCTTAAACTTAGCTAGACACGATTAGTAATGCAAGCATGTCACAGTAATCCTTACACCAAAACAACACATTTTTACTTACCACAAATAAAAAAACAAAAACATTAGAGAGAGAACAATTAAAAGAGAAAGAATTAAGTAGAGAAATGATAACAATTCACATTAGATGCAAATTTTTGATGATCAAATTTAACTAGGAAGCAAGAAGGCCGTAGAGTTCCACAAGCAAGAAGTGCTATAGAAGAAACTGTTAGCATAGAACTTACGGTCACATCTAGCCATTTCAACTGTATGATGCCTTGCCTCCAATCTAGTACTGCCATTAAATTCACGAAGTCTGGGTACAAATTTCAACCGACAGCAAGGCTAATTAATGCCGAGTGCTGTCTATATACAAACGGCTAATATTAGAATTACCACTGACACTGACGCAAGACAATCTTTCATTTCTTTACTGCCATTATTCCATTCCTTACTTTCCATTAGTGTCTTCCGGATTTAATTTTTTCCCTTTTTACTATTTATTTGCCGTTTATTTTTCCTTCTTTTAGAAAAATGATTCTTTTTTTCTTGGCGTATTTTCCCGCTCTTTTATATTCCTACTCTTTTAGTTTCCCGCTCTTTTATTTTCCCGCCATCTGCCTTAACCTTCACGCCTTTATTTTCTCTTTGACAATGATGAAAGTCAACTCCTTCGTTATCACCTTTTCAGCCACAGCCATGACTTTATTAAATCTTTGTCACTCTGCGTCTTTCTTATCTTAATTTCCTTCCAAGATTTTACATTTTATTTGCCATCACGATTCAACTTAATTACATCTTTCTTTTATTCCGTTAAATCGTCGGTAATTTTATTTGAAACTTACAGTTTCCTTGTAGCGAATTTGTCGAGAAGAAAAAGAAGATTAGAAAACGTTAGCGAAGAGGAAAGATAATTCAAGACAGACGATGGCGATTGGTGTTGCATTTCAACCTTTTAAGGTGGGAAGTGACACGAAAGCATGAAGCCGGTAGAGAGTTTCACAAGATAGAAATGGGGGGAAAAGTATTCAAATAGAACTTACATCTTTTTCAAACAATGACGAGAAATAATAGCAAATATGATATTACACTTAAATTCTTGCTGTCGAATACAAAGAAGGAAAGCTCATAAGAACAATTCCCATGAAAATATTTATAGAAAAGGCAGAGGGAAGCTATATTACGCCTGTGAGAAAGTCAAGATTCCAGGTCAGTACAAATAACATTGCTGATTCTTCTTTGGATTTTATCAAGAATCTTTAAATATTGGCTCACCAGACTAGATATGGCAAGAATATTCAAAGAAAGGATGAATAGTAGCGTTATAAATATGTAATGTAGATTCTGACAAAAAAATTATCTAGCGCTACACATTGAACTAAGTTTCTTAGCTGAAGAGTTAGCATCTGATTTAATATCATCTTTCCAATTTATGTCACGAACGATTAAAAAATAGCAGTTTCGTTTTGGAGGCGATACAATTAACAAGCCATTCCCTGCCCTATTTAACAATAGATTTTAGATCATTTTTGAGGTCAGCTGCCAATTTGACCTTATCGAAATATTAATTCGTGTCATCAGCATATATACCAAATTGAGAACAGATGACGTCCAGGCGGTCATTGTTGAAAATTAGGAATAACGTAATTTTAAGAATAGAGCACTAAAGGACATCTGAATTAATACAAAAAGATCTAGAAGAGTGGCCATTCAAGATAACATTAATTTCGCGAATTGATAAGAAAGACTGATTCAGTTCAAAATGTGCCCAGAAATACTATAACCTTACAACTTGTGAAGAAGACCACTATATTTTTTTTAAGCATTTCACCCCAGGCAAAGCGGGAGTGACACTTACACGCAAGGGGGTTACAGAGAGTGGGCCCAAAAGTAAAGAGGGGAATTGGAGGAAAGGATATAGAGAAGATCAGGAATCAGGATCAAGGCATCAGAAGATATCGATTAACATTACATTTAAATATTTGAAGATTATAGCTATCGGGGAGGAAGAAGAGGAAGGGAGTTGCACTGTCGAGAAGTGCGAGAGAAGAAGCTGTTGGAGTAGAAGAGGTGGTTATATTTAACTGTTTCGACAGTGAAAGGGTGGGACCGAGATGCCAACCTAGTAGCACGCTTAAATTCATACAGGTGGTACACCAGTAAAAATAGCTTAGATCAGTTTGTAGGAAAGGCAGAGGGAAACCACAGCATGTCTGTGAGAAAGTAACCGTAGACGAGATGCCAGATCAGGACCTATCTCATTGCATATGCCAAGACTTTGTAAAATGCCTTAGAGATATCCAAAGCAACTGCCTGACGTTCATTATTCTTACCTAAAGCTTCATATACTTTTCAATAAACGTTAATACATCAGCATAGAGAAGCGGAAACTATATTGCTCATCCGGAAGAAGATTCTGGATGTTTAACCAATTCAGAGTTAATTAGAGCTTGTTGTACTTCGACATAAAGAGGTGGAAGGCTAATACGCAGATAGTTAGAAGGAGTAGAGGCTTCGGCTGAATTCTTAAAGACTGGAACTACAAAAAGTATTTCCATTAAGTAGGAAAGCAAACACCATTTATTGTAGAGTTTCAAGAGCACATTTAAGGACTATTGCAGGGACACCATCAAGTGTGCATGCTTTTGAGGATACAGTTCAAAGATGATAATGGAAACCATGGAAGGAGTTATATATACCGGGTTTAATACCAAAATTGTCCCAATCGTGTAACAGCAAAAATGTCCAATTGTTTGATTAACATTTGAACCGTTCTATCTAGAGATATCTTACTGGAATTCTCCGATATTTTTGTAACACTATTGGACACTACTTTGAACAATAAGAATGTATTTAGCTCTAAGTTGAAATGATGATCCTTCTTGCTTTTGTGACATCCTGGTCCAGTTTTCCTCTCTACTACTAACTCTTTTTTTAAAATTAGTCACCTTTCTCTTGATTCTTGAATGGACTTTGAAATTGGAAGCCAGATAATTAATCTTGGTTCCATTACTGCATGATCTTTTTTCCTCTCAGCATTGCTCAGTTGGGAAAATACAGTGAAGCTGGCACAAAACGATTTTAACCTTTTCTCTTTCTAGCTGAATAACTCAATCAGTTTTTCAGTGATTCTTTCCACAAATGATGCCCAGATGGCTGAACGTCTTATCTGAAAACCTGGGTAAAAAGGAACTCAATTAGTTTATTGTTTTTTTTTTAATTTATAAAGCATTTAGTGGGATGGGCAGTTATCTTATACTGTTACACGATTTGGACAATTTTGCTGTTACATCAGGTATATCACTCAATACAGGTTCGGTTCTAAGTAGAAAATGAGGCAAATATATTGCAGATGAGTCAAAATTGAATTTGGAGTGAATTTACAAGTAAAAGTGTTTGCTTCATCGGAAGATGTTAACGCCTAAAAGGAATGAATGCTGCATTTATGGGTTAAAGTGCTCCATATCCGGTACAGACGACATGTATAATATAAATATATTAAGCTTCATGCTTAATCGCAATCTTTAGGCCATGGCATCAAAATTGTGTTTAAGCATGAGAGAGACTGTCATCGCTGGGTGTTGACCTTAATCTATAATATATATATATATATATATATATATATATATATATATATATATATATATATATATATATATAGATAGATAGATAGATAGATAGAGAGAGAGAGAGAGATATCTGCTTTGAACAATAAAACATATTCGAAAATAAAAATATTCAGACATACTGGGTTGTATATTAATATTCTTTCTTTTTTCTTATTATTTCAGTTAGATTGTTCGACTAGTTTCGGCCAATATGGCCATCATCATCAGAAAAATTCTGCTTGTTAGTAACAGTGAATTACAGAAATGAATGTCTAGGTGGAGAAAATTAACTTTTGTCTTTAGTTTTCATTTTTTTATTTATTTTTAACAGGAATTTTGGTAAGGCCTTGTGCTGGTCAAACAGTCTAATTTAAGTTGTTATTTAAGATAAGCGCTGGATGGATTCATGAATTGAGTATATATATATATATATATATATATATATAAACATAAAACATTAGGCAGCATATAATTTACATACAAAGAAATAATCACACATAGAATCAATCAGAAATATTAATGCGATTATTGGGGACATCCATCGCTAGTAGTATAATGTATGCATTAAAATACTGTTAATCCATGGAGTGAAGTGATCCTCGTCTATAAAATTGATGTCTGTTGTTTCCAGTTTATGTGTTCTTAAAATGTTAGTACTTACGAATAGTCTTCTATTCGTCATCAGGCATGTTTTTTTTCCTTATAAAATCAATTATATTATTGAACTATATGCTTAGTTCATGACATATTAACTGAATACACTTGTAAAAATAGAATTCGTGGATTTAACACATCACAAGAAATATTTAAGTAAAATTCTCACTTAAAATTTTGAAAAACTTAGCGCTGCGTCTTTGCACGTTCCGAGATCGTACACAACCGTCAATAATAGCAGATATTCAAAAAACATCTTTCGGTCGACAAAAAATTATTTCGTCTTCAAGGTTTTGATTTTACAAGGAAAACAAACACATGCCTGATGACGAATAGAAGACTATTCGTAAGTACTAGCATAAACTGGAAACAACAGATATCAATTTTATAGACGAGGATCACTTCACTCTATGGATTAACAGTATTATAATGCATACATTATACTACTAGCGATGGATGTCGCCAATAATCGCATTAATATTTCTGATTGGTTCTATGTGTGATTATTTATTTGTATATATATATTTATATATATATATATATATACATTTACTCAATTCATCCTAAGCACGTCTACAATGTCACTAAGACGCTACTGAGAGTGATATAGATTGAAAAGACTATAGAAGGATTCGTTAACCAAATTTGAAGAACCCAACAATAGGCGAACCGATCTATCTATCTATCTATCTATCTATCTATCTATCTATCTAGATAGATAGATAGATAGATAGATAGAGAGAGAGAGAGAGAGAGAAAGAATACGGCAAAAATATCTGACACATTGTCACGTTTAATAAAAGTGATATAGTTTAAAAAACGAAAATGTGTTTTTATTTTCGAAATGTACACATAATCCCACTTTATTTCATTTTATTTTCCGTTGTCAACATGAACTGGATTGGCAAGTATCGTGCTTTTATTGTGAAAACGTTTATCAAGCGCAACGAATTGGTAACTGCAACACAAAGAACTTTGACCCGCAGGATTACTTAATTAGAACCCATGCAATTTTTTTTCCTGCCAGGATACCTTAAATCAAAAGTATGCACACATCGCCCTCGATCTATTGAACAATTAAAAGATGCCATTCGTCAAGAAATTGCTACAATTCCACTTGAAATAACTCGTCAAGTTATGGACATCTTCCGTGGATGCCTTCGACATTGTACGGTGCACCCACTTGACTGATTTATTCTTTTTTTAAACGTAATGAAACAAAATGGGGTTATATGTATATCTCAAATATGAAAAAAACATTTTTCAATCTTTACTCTATTTCGGTTTTATTAAATCTACACATGTGTTAGATTATTTTACCACCCCCTCTATATATATTAATAATGCTTCCATTATTTTTGGTTATTTTACATGTGGATTAAGTTATTATATTTGTATTATTAACGAGTCTACTGCGGATAGAGTTACGTAGTTCTCCATATGTATTTAAATGAGACGTAATTGAGCTATAACAGAAAATCTGCCATGAATGGTGAAACGTTGTAAGAACCTGAAAATAGAATGTGTCAGATTTTCTGTTATCAAAACGTGAGTTCTTTAATAACAAAGATGATGGAAATAAAAAGGGGAAAAAAAGAATATAGATGAATTTGGCTAGATTGCAAAAAAAAAAAAAAAATTCTAAATTTTGAAACTCCCAGCGTCTGTCGTTCGTAGCCATGTGTAGCCACAACAAAATAAATAAATCCAATCCGATGAAACGCACCACAGAAACTTTTTCCAATTTATCATACACCTTTTCTTTTGAATACTGTTCTTGATATATAAAAATTGATATTAAAAGTTATATTTTGTTATCCCACATATCATTATAAAAGAATACAATTTTCGTTTAAATGTAACCACTTTTGAAGGACTAATTGAAAGTAGACACGTTTTTTTATTTGAACCTGATTTTTAAGGCGGTTTTAATACAGTGTAACCCGATATAAGAGACCCGGATATAAGAGAAACCCGGATATAAGATAGATTTTCTCTGGTCCCAAATTAGAGCCATACTTACCTAAACAAAATAGGCCAAACCCGGATATAAGAGAAACCCGGATATAAGATACTTATTATCCGGTCCCGACAACTCTCTTATATCCGGGCTACACAGTATTTCTTTCTTCTCCATTTGCCGATATAAATATTTAAGATATTTGTTTAATTTTGGGATTTTTATAGTTATTTTTCTTTCTATTTTTCTTTATATGTTTTTTTATATATTTTTTCTTTCCATTTTTTTTTTGTTTTTTTGTGCGTTTCTTCATTTCATATCTGGACAAGTTTTTCTTTCTTTCTTTCCTTGTTTGTTGAGGATCTAATCCTCTTGTACGTTTCTCACTTTCTATCTCGGTCAATACAGCTTATTCTTTTTAACATGACTGACACTTTCCATTCACTCTCATCAGCTGCATGACCAAATCCCGATTTGTGATAACCGACGTATTTCTCCATTTTTATTATTTGTTTGTCTGTATCTTTTCTCTTGTATTCGCCCCCCCCCACAACACCATCCGATTTTCTGCCTATTTCTTTACACCGATCGTTTTACTTTTCGTATTTTTTTTTATTTTCATTTTATTTCTTCCATATATTTTTATTTATTTATTTGTATTTTCTGTTTATTCTATCGACAAATTTCTTTAATTTTCAAATTTCCTTTCTTTTCTGCGACATTCTCTCCCTTTTCCTCTGTTTTTTTCTTTATCGTTTTTCATTACTTGCCAACCTGTTTCTTACAACGAATTTTTTTTATCGAATTAGTGGTTTTCTTCATCATCATCATCATCATCATCATCATCATCATCATCATCATCATCATCATCATCTTCTTCTTCTTCTTCTTCTTCTTCTTCTTCTTTATTTTTCTTTTTGTATTCTCCGTGTGTTTCGTTCCTTCCGATTTTATTATTTCTACTTTTTCTTCTTCTTTTTCGCCTCATGTATCTTCTTTATTATTTGTTTCTTTTTTCCTTCTTCTGTTTCTTTCCTTCTCATTTTATTTGTTGTATATATTTCTTTCGCCCTTTTCCTTTTTTAATTCTTCTTTTTCTTCCTCTTCTTTTTCTTCTTCTTCTTCTTCTTCTTCTTCTTCTTCTTCTTCTTCTTGTTTCCTTCCAGTGTTTCTTTCCGCTTTATTTTAGTTGTTGCATATCTTTCTCTATTCTTTTTGTAAATTCTTCTTCTCCTCCTCCTCCTCCTCCTCCTTCTTCTTCTTCTTCATCATCATTATTTTTCTCCTTGTTTCCTTGTATTTCTTCCCTTCTTATTTTAGTTGTTGTATAAAATTCTTTCTTTTTTTCTTTCTTTTTTTCTCCTTTACTATTGTTCTTCTTTTTCTTTTTCTTCTTCTTTTCTTCTTCTTCGTTATTTTTCTTTTTGTTTCCTTCCAGTGTTTCTTTCCATTCTATTTTATTTGTTGCATATCTTTGTCTATTCTTTTTCCTTTTTTCTTCTTCTTCATCATCATCATTATTTTTCTCTTGTTTTTATACGTTTCTCTTATTTTCTCTTTTGAAATTCTTCTTCTTCTTCTTCTTCTTCTTCTTCTTCTTCTTCTTCTTCTTCTTCGTCATCATCATGAACCAAAATTATTTCTTGCCGCCATTTCCCAATTCAAAACGCATCCCCATTTTCTCCCCACCAACCGACCTCTCATCGACTAGAACGGACACAAATGCCCAACACCTTCACAATAGCGCTTAAATATCCACCCTCACACCTACACAGATTTCCCTATTCCCTTACTTTCCCCCACCTTACAAACACTCTCGTCTTATAACCCACACAAATTTCCCGCCATAAACGAAATATAAAAAAAAAATAATTTAAAAAAAAAGAAAAGAAAAGAAAAACAACGAAAGACAAAAAATATAAAGAGTCTTCTTACTTCCTCACAATACCGTTTTTTCCGCTTTGGACAGACCACTTAAATAGTGAGTCTGTCTGTCTGTTTCTTCGTCCATGCTTTCTTCTGACAGTGTTTGTTCTTCTTCCCGAAGGAATTGTCCTAGCTCCAGTGGCCGTAACCCTTAACAATAGCAAAGCCCCAAACCTGAACCTCACCCTATTCAGCTCCTACCATCTCTGAAGCCCAGACCCTGACTCTTATCCCTCTAAATCCGACTATCTTAGCTCCCAAAAGCCCTTCATTCCACCCTTTCAATTTTCTACCTCACCCAACATCCTTGTTACCTTTCATCATCTTATAACATCAGCGATCACCGACAACAACGTCTTCTTGCCAATTCCCGTTAAGACCACTAACAATTGACGGAATAACAACAATGCTAAACACAAAAGTATGTCAATACTGTCATCGTTTGTTCATGCATCATCCGACATCAGCAGTAAATTTATTTAGTTTTTAGTTTTATTTTTTATTTAATTCTGACCATATCGATCGCATCCCATTTTTTTTTTTTTTTTGTGATAGTTTCTGTCTCCTTTGCCCTGTCAACCTCCTGGTGGCATACCCAGCCGGCGCCCTCCCTGCTCTCCACCGTCACCTTTCCTGCTTCCTGCCTACAAACCCGTCTTCTTCACATGTGACCACTGCCCACTAAAAGTGCAGACGGCGAAAATGCTTTCTTAAATTACAAGAAACACTTTCGCTTTCAGGGATTTTTTTTTTTCGATAATAAATTTCACATATTTCTCACCCTCTCTCCCCAACTCTCTCTCTCTTTCTCTCACTGTCTGTCTATCTATTGATTACACCCTTTCTGCAACAATCCATTTTCAGTCTTTTCCCGCATTCTTTCTGTCTTTTACCATTTATAACTTGTTTTAAAGATCTTTTTTTTTTCTTTTCTCTTTTTCTGTTTACATTTCTTTGTCAGTTTCTTTCTTTATTTTCTTTTCATTTTCTTTTTCTTCGCGTTTTTTTCGGATTTTTTTAAAACTATATTTTTCCTTCTTTTTGTAATCCACTATGCATTCCTATTTTACAATTTTTATGTACGCACTTTATGTATGTGTTTTATGTATGCACTTTATGTACGCACTTTATGTACACACTTTATGTACGCACTTTATGTATGCACTTTATGTATGCACTTTATGTATGCACTTTATGTATGTGTTTTATGTAGGCACTTTATGTACGCACTTTATGTATGCACTTTATGTATGCACTTTATGTATGCCCTTTATGTACGCACTTTATGTATGTGTTTTATGTATGCATTTTATGTATTCACTTTATGTATGTTTTATGTATGCACTTTATGTATGCACTTTATGTACGCACTTTATGTATGTGTTTTATGTATGCACTTTATGTACGCACTTTATGTACACACTTTATGTACGCACTTTATGTATGCACTTTATGTACGCACTTTATGTATGTGTTTTATGTATGCACTTTATGTACGCACTTTATGTACACACTTTATGTACGCACTTTATGTATGCACTTTATGTACGCACTTTATGTATGTGTTTTATGTATGCACTTTATGTACGCACTTTATGTACACACTTTATGTACGCACTTTATGTATGCACTTTATGTACGCACTTTATGTATGTGTTTTATGTATGCACTTTATGTACGCACTTTATGTACACACTTTATGTACGCACTTTATGTATGCACTTTATGTACGCACTTTATGTATGCACTTTATGTATGTGTTTTATGTATGCACTTTATGTACGCACTTTATGTACACACTTTATGTATGTGTTTTATGTATGCACTTTATGTACGCACTTTATGTACACACTTTATGTACGCACTTTATGTATGCACTTTATGTACGCACTTTATGTATGTGTTTTATGTATGCACTTTATGTACGCACTTTATGTACACACTTTATGTACGCACTTTATGTATGCACTTTATGTACGCACTTTATGTATGTGTTTTATGTATGCACTTTATATACGCACTTTATGTACACACTTTATGTACGCACTTTATGTATGCACTTTATGTACGCACTTTATGTATGTGTTTTATGTATGCACTTTATGTACGCACTTTATGTACACACTTTATGTATGCACTTTATGTATGCACTTTATGTACTCACTTTATGTATGCACTTTATGTATGTGTTTTATGTAGGCACTTTATGTACGTACTTTATGGATGCACTTTATGTGTTTTATGTATGCACTTTATGTATGCACTTTATGTACGCACTTTATGCATGCACTTTATGTACGCATTTTATGTATGCCCTTTATGTATGCACTTTATGTATGCACTTTATGTATGCCCTTTATGTACGCACTTTGTGTATGCCCTTTATGTATGCACTTTGTGTATGCCTTTTATGTATGCACTTTATGTATGTGTTTTATGTACGCACTTTATGTACTCACTTTATGTACGCACTTTATGTATGCACGTTTATTTTTAACGTTCTGTTCACACGGTTGGGTTCTTTCTTGAATTTTCTTCTTACTCCAGATTATTTTTTCGGTTTCTTTTTCCTTCCTTTTTATTTTTTTTTTATTTCTTTCGTTCTCTTTTTAATTCTTCTTTTTCGTTCATTAACACTATATTATATTTCTTGTTTTTTCACTCCTTCATAATTTTCTAAACTTTTTTTTTCTTTATGATTGTCTACTATCTTTTTTTATCTTTTGCATTTCCTTCTTTCTTTTCCCTTTTTCTTATTGTGTTCTTTATTTCTTTTTTCTTAACTTTTCTTCAGTTTTATTTTATTTTAACTTTTTTCCTCTATTCTTCTTCCTTGTTACGTTAAAAGTCATTTTATTCTTTTTTCTTGCATTCTTTATTTTTCTTTCATTTTGTTTTCTTATCATTTTTCTTTCTTTTATTCTTTCATTTTTAATTCCGTATTATATATACCTGTTCCTTATTTGCTTTTCTTTCTTTGTTTCGTATGATTTTCTCTGTTCTTTATTTTACTTTCATTCCTTTCTTTTATTATCTCTCACTATCTTTCATTTTTTATCTGAGTTTTTCTTTTATTTACATAGGTTCTTTTTTGTCTTTCAATCTTTCATCATTTAAGCTTTCTTTCTTTCTTTCAATGTCCCTATTCTATATTTCTTTCTTTCTTTCAATGTCCCTATTTGTTCTTTCAATGTTTCTTTCTTTCTATCTATTCTTTCTATCTATTCTTTCTATCTATCTATTCTTTCTATCTATCTATCTATTCTTTCTTTCTATCTATCTTTCTTTCTATCTATCTTTCTTTCTTTCTTTTTTCTTTCTTTCTTTTTTTCTTTCTTTCTTTTTTTTCTTTCTTTCTTTTTTCTTTCTTTCTTTTTTTTCTTTCTTTCTTTTTCTTTCTTTTTTTCTTTTCTTTTTTCTTTTCTTTTGATCATTCTTTTGTTTCTCATCATTTCTTCTTTTCAAATTTTATTGCTCTTTTCTTTCTTTTTACTTTTTTCTTTCTTTCTTTATTTCTCAGATCCATCTTTTCTTTTCTGATTATTCATTTTTTTTTCTTGCTTTCTTTCTTTTTTGTCGATCATTCTTTTCCCTTCTGGCTATTTTTTTCTTTTACAATTTTGATTACTTTCCTTTTTTTCATTTATTCTTTTTCTTTTTTATTCCTTTCTTTTTTCTTTTTTTTATCATTCTTTGTTTCTGATTATAATCTTCTTCTAAATTTGTATTGTTTTTTCTTTCACTTTTCTTTCTTTATTTCTTCTTTTTTTCTTTCTCAGAACTCACCATTGGTTATTGCGCAGTTAAATTTCCGATTTAGTTTAGGTGTAAAACTCCTTCCCATTATATCATTCAATTTTGCTTTCACGTATTTTACTCTTTTTTTCTTTTAAAATACATAAAATATAACATGAAGATATAGTCGAATAGTAAAAGAAGCTTTCCAAAACTGAAGCAAAGTAATAGGAAACAAGAAAATTAATTAAACACAAAGAAAAGCAACTGCTGTATTGCAGGGAATGCCGGATGATGTCCTTATAGATGAAGGAGAGACTTGGCACCAAATATACGGTTCTACAGGAGAATTCTGGGGACGAAGAATTCTTAGGAAAATGAAAACAAAAAGGATAATTATTATAATTTGAAATAGACTGCTGAAATTACTTGAGGAAGGAGAACTTCGATAATTTGATACTCCCAGGACGTCGAACACAAAAGGGAGAGGGTAAGATAGCACCCACATAATGGCGCGAATTTCTGTGCAAATGGATGATCGGTGGTTTGAGGGGTTGGTTGTCAAAAACAAAGTTTACAATGAGCTACAAAGAATAGAAAGATGTGGAGAGACACGATCGTGTACGCCCTAAAGCAACAATTATAATGATCAAGCAATGTTATTCAGATGTCAAATAACACCCAAAATTCCATCTTCTGTTGTCTTCTAGGGTATTTCAATTGGATAAAAAATCGTAATAAACCATAATACACCTACCGAGGCGGTAAAGAATCTTAAAAATCCCGGCTTATGCAAATGCAGTGTGAAGGAAAACCTCTTCATGACCAATAATCTACCCATGTGAAAGGGGCTGATGTTGAATAAAGCTCATAGCCAATCAGTGGTTACGTAGTGCAGGATTAAAAATGTATAAATAGTTCCAGTGAGTTTAAAAAGAAAAATATAGACTCACGAGCCACACAGTAAGAAAAAAACAAATGTATGCAAATATATATATATATATATATATATATATATATATATATATATATATATATATAACCATCTGCAGTGACACATGGAAATACTTCAAGACGGGATCGAAACCAAACCGCTTGGCCGTCAATCAAAGTCTCTCAAACGTAGGCAATCAGCGAACGCTGTCGAAGATGGGATTTTTTAACACACACACGCGCGCACACACACATAGGGATATTGACTCATAAAAATAGCATGTCTTAAAACAAAATTTTTTGCATATATATATATATATTAACATTAAAACAGCATAATTGCATATAAGGATTTTTGTTTGTTTTTTCCGTATATTTTTCTTCATATATATATATATATATATATATATATATATATATATATATATATATATATATATATATATATATATATAGAGAGAGAGAGAGAGAGAGAGAGAGAGAGAGAGAGAGAGATAGGAGGCACGGATAGCGGCCCGGGTTGTGGAATAGGAGAGTAGAGTTCGAATTCCAGTCGAAAAAGGGAAAGGTATGAATCATCTTCCCCCTCCCAGCTATGGGTAAATAGCAGGACAGTCTGAGTTCTATAACTTTGGATGGCAATTGATCTAGAAGAAGGACAACTCTGAATTGAAAATCTGCGGAGGGTCGTTTGGGGAATTTTGTGGCACGCGGTGCACCTGATCTCTGTATTCGACTCTTCAAAAAGTGTGGTTGGTTCTGCACAAATCCTCCACCACTATAAACAAATAATTTTTCCAGGTAGACTGACTGTCAGTTTCTGAGAAATGAGTTGCTTGACAATCATATGTCGAAAACAACGGGAGAGTCCATTATACCCCACTACACATATATATAATTTGATAAAAATGTACTTTTAAGGCATTTGTTATATTTCTTTCATAATTATGATATATGGCTGCCACTCGCCTATAGTTTGTATTAATTTCTTGTCTGACATACATGACCATGTTTCGGATTCTAATTAGGAACACATTTTACCGTGATCAAAATTCTCTTTGTTGTTTTTAGGTTATTTTTAAATTTAGCGTAGGTCTGATACCTAATTGGTTAATCAGGTTAAACCCACAAGACTCATTTTAATTTTAATTTAGTGTTATATCATTCTTCTTTTCTCTTTAAAAAAAAAGAGTGGCTATTCTTCCTTTGAAATTTAAAAATCATTATTTATTCACCAGTTTGTACCATCGCCTGAGGAGGCACATTTTTAGTGCTGAAGCATGAAAGCTGTGTTGTATAGCCATTTTGAACACGTTTAGTTTTAATCTCCTAAAAAGATATACTTAGGAATATCGGCGGGAAATTGGAAAAACCGACTATACAACCATCGCCAGTCCTCCAAAAATAAGTGTAACACGAACCAAACGGCACTATCAAAACATTATTGGGATTTGTTGGAGAGTGGCCTAACCCCACAAATAAAGTGGAAAATAATATCAAGAGCCAGAACTCCAAAAAGCTTCAGAGACAGATGCAACTTATGCATAAAGGAGAAAATCTTCATAATCAAACATGAAGATCCAGACATATTACTAAATAGACAGAATGAACTAGTCTTTAAATACCGGCACAAAAACAACCTAAACCTAAGCAAATACATTGAGAAATAATTATATAGGAAAAACAATATTGAATGATTTTTGTTCCCTTTGTTTTTAGAAAGATTACTATGCACGCATGATCGCCAACACATGACTATATGTATACAACTATGGCAATGTACTTGAACACTGATGCACCTGTTGATATGTACATGTATATGTTTTTATATGGAAAAAGAGGCACACCAGTTTTTTTTTTGTTTTTTTTATGTGAGTGTGGCGGTGTACAATTAGATGGGTACCTATATGTTTTACCATAGATATGAGAGAGAGGATGATATATGTGTAAAAATATGGATAATTATACCATTTGGGTATCCATAATGTGATTAAATACTGATATAGTCTTCGAATGCATGCATAAGTGGGTGTATGGGTGGACATGAGTATAGAGACATGTACGTGTGTATATATGTGTACGTGCAGATTAACGCATATGTGTATGTAGATATGCTGCATATTATGTATGTATATGCATGTATGTGTGTGTAGGTATATGTATGTGTGTATGTATGTATGCATAGATATGTGTGAGTGTGTATATGTGTATACATATATGTATGTAAATGTATATGTGCGTATGTACATGGATGTATATGGATAAGCAGGTGATTTTATGTGTATATATGTATATACGTAAGCATAAGTGCATGTGGAGATATGTATGTAGATATGTGGGTATGTGTTTCTCTGCAGGTGTATATGTGTAAATATGGGAACCTACACATAGTTTTTGGTGTGGATGTGTGTGCATGTATATATAATAACTCATAGGTATATAGTGAGACATAGGTATGTGGATATAGATAGGGGTTTAGGACATTTGTAGAAGTGTATATGAGTATGGATATATAAAAGATTGTAAAAGAAGGACCTAATTTTCTCCTAGTGACATTTTATCCAACTCTCCTCTAATATTCTCCAATTGGAGGTGAGTTTTAAATAGCACGGAGGTAAAGTTTAAATTGGTAATTTAATTAAAATTGAAATATACTACTCTGGATATCATCCTCCTTGGGTCTACCCATGCGGATTACCTAGTTTTGCATAAACTAAATAAACTATATATATATATATATATATATATATATATATATATATATATATATATATATATATATATATATATACAGAAAGAGACAGAGAAAGAGAGAGAGAGCGGTACAATCGATAATAATGTCTTCATAAACTTCTATTCCCATCATAACAAAAAAGTAAAATTCTGAAATGATCATTGGATTTCTATTTAAGTGCACTTCGAATTTGCAGCCCTCAGTATTTACAGGAACAGGAGAAATATAGTGCAAATACATTCAAGAAACTTCATTATCCTATTTTATTTTCAATACGAAACTAAAGGCGCATAAAATATTCCCAAATAAGAGAGTTGTTAATCCAGACAAATGTAACGAATAATATATATATATATATATATATATATATATATATATATATATATATAGAGAGAGAGAGAGAGAGAGATCGTAGTCATCATCAATAATCTCTACCTATGACTGAAATATTTCTTGTTATATTACGTAAACTGAGTTCAGATTTATCGAAATATCTATCGAAAGAGACAGATTAATAAATCTAGTTATGAAAATGCCCCTTGTGTGGCCAATAAATGCACTAATAAATTCTTTTACAAATCTAATATACGGCTTCTTTACAGACTCTCGATTTCACATTCATTTAACAAATATTTGCTCATATTTGTCTCTTGCTCTGTGTTCACTCCACCCAGCATTCATGGACATTACAATGTCTCTTTTCTTTTTTCTTTTCGTTCTCTCAGGTTTATCCAATCTCTCGAAGAAGTAGTATGTAACTACACTCCTAATACTTCTTTCTATCTATCCTCTAATTACCCTCTTTCTTTCTTTCTTTCTTTCTTTCTTTCTTTCCCTATATTTTATCTCTCAATCTCATCATCATTCTCCGTCTGTTTTGCTCAATTTTCTCACTCTTTTTCATTAACATTCTCCCTCTCTATTCTCCCTTTTCACGTGTTTTTCTCCCTATATTTTCTCTCTCATACTCATTGCCCATCTTCCTCTAGTTTTCGGTGTTTTCTCCCTCTTTTCTCTCTCACGTTCTCATAACCCTACCCTATTTTGCTCTCTCTTTTTGTTTTTCTCCTCTATATTTTCTCTCTTTCTTTTTACTCTTCTTCCTCCATTTCGCTCCATTTTTGCTGTCTTTTTTCTCTATATATACATTCCCTTTCTTTTTTATTGATCTTCTCCCTCTTCGTTACTCCATTTCTTCCCTGCATTCTCTATATGTTTTCTCTCCGTTTCTCATTGCCCCCTCCGGTCTATTTGCCCCCTTTTTTTCGGGTTTTTCTTTTCGTTTTGCTTTCTCCTTGTATTTTTCTCTTATTTTCTCTTGTATTTCCCTTCTTCTTCTTCTTCTTCTTCTTCTTGCTCCCCCTCTCTCTCTCTTTGATATTCCATCTTTAATATTCTCTTTTGATTATATTTATTTTTCTCTCTCCCTCACTTTCATTGCCTTTGTGCTCTCTCTTTTCCCTTGCGTATTCCTCTCTATTTTTATCCCTGTCTATCTATCTCTTTTTTCACTGTATTTTTCACTCTATTCTTCTCTCGCTTGTCGTTCTATTTCTCACTCTGTTTTTCTCACTCTTCATTGATATTCTATTTTTCAATACAGAAGTACGATGTTATATGTTCCCTCTCGAGTTCTTAATGTCATTATTATGTATATTCTGTCCCACTTAATGTCTTACACCTAGCTCCCCTTTGTGTCTTTCCGCCTGCCTCTTAATATTTTTCTATATATTTCCCTTTTTATCGCCTGTTCTCTCTCAGTATCAGAGTTATGATATCCCTGAAATGTCTTCATGACACAATATCCTTTTCCATCGATAAGCTTTTCTTATTTCTTTGTTGTTGTCTCATTTTTTTTCTTTCTTTCTTTCTTTCTTTCTTTCTTTTTTTCTTTCTTTCTTCTCTAATGTTCTCTCTCTCTTCACGTTTTTCTTCTTTGTTAACATTTGCCTCGCTTGTATTCTGTAAATCAATTTCTGTAAATCTATCCAGAATAGTTACTCTCCAAGCCCGATTATTTTTGCTTTACATAATGCGAACTAAAGACGGGTGAAGGAATGAATGTATTTTGCAGGAGCGGAAGGACGTCCTCTATTCAAAATCAAAATTATGTCTAACACGGAATATTCAATATGTACCTAGCCTGTGACACTGCATTCGTCCAGTCGGTAGTTAAGCTCTTGCCAAACACGCTGTAGCATGTCTCCTGTAACATTATCCAGTGCGGAAGAGATTCTCTGCTTGAGTTCATCAATAGTAGCAGGAGGAGTCTAGACATAGATCAGTCCCTTCACATATCCACATAAAAAGAAATCAGAAGGGGACAGGTCTGGTAACCGCGGCGGCCATTTCATCAGAAAACTGTTTTCATCTCCACCGCACCCGATCCATCTCTCTGGCAGATTCTCATTGCGGTAACAAAAATAAAACATTAAATATAAAATTTTGATCGGTTTCTGTGAAAACTTGAGGTTGTATCAACAAGAATTGCCAAATTTATTGGCCTGCAAAAGGATGTCAAATTATTTTTGACACTCTGTATGATAAGTCTTTGAAGCATTTACATCTTAATATAGTGAGAATTCTTCTCAATAACAGCCAGCAATCTATTGATTTTATTATTTTTTTTACTTCACCAGGTCCAATTCCCAGTTGGTGGTTTTAATAACTTCTCATGGGTTTGTGTTTTCTGTTATATTGTTTGTCAACTTTATATAATTCCCTCTTCACAACTGTCCATAGATTTTCGATCGGATTCAGAGCGGGACATGATTGTAGCCATACAATTATCTTCTTTTCTGTAAACTTTTTATCCTCACGTGAAACCTTAGATACGCAAGAAGGAGCCTTGTCGTGCGTAAATACACCTTTGAAACTGCAAGGCTGAAACTTGTACCATTCAAAGTAATCTTGTCCATGACACTGGAACAGTTAACACTGTTTACTTTAACTGCTTCATCAAATTTTAATGCTTCCGTAATGGTTTGGAAGACAATTCCAATGCATATAATCCCAATGCTGCCTCCTTGTTGTACATCCGCATCAGATAAAATCCATCCTTTGGCACATCCATCAGATCTATTGAGTATCACCCAGTATTCAACCGTGAAAATGACTGTTTCTAGGCCCAATTTTGACGCTTTGAAATATATGCTTTAGTGAGAGGAATTTGGCCAAGAGGAGCTTGGGAAAAAGTTTTCTTTATGGATCGAAATTTGAGAAGTATTTTACAAGTGCACTTCTTGACCGCCCCTACCCACTCAATTCCAGCCTGGTCAAAGTTCTTAGTGCTGGTCTACTGGCTTTAGTTTACGTTCGTCTCAAGATTTTTTAAATCCTTTTACTTTGCTTCTAGCTCTCTAATTAAATATATTCTTAACAACCATCTTTATTGTTTGGTGATTTTGGCAAAGTTTCTTTCATATTTCCAATACGAACATTCATTCACTCAGTAATATTGTCATTTTCTATTTTTTTTTAGCATTTGTTTCAACCTATAAAGGGCTTTTTATTAAGACGGATTATATATATGGGTGTTTCATTAAGTCGGATCAAAGTCAGAACTAAGTAAATCAGGGTTATTGGTGAATGTTTTTTCTCTATTGGATCATGTTATTTAAGTCATGACAATTTTGTGTGAAAAATAATATCGCCCAAATATCCGCCAAATCTGAAAGAAAAAGAAAAAAATTCATTAGACGCTTACACTTAATTCATGTTTAAAATCGGTCCAAGATATTTATTATGGAAAAAAGAAACAATAGTTTTATTAGATGCCTTAAAATTTAAGGCTTAGATCATATTAGATTAATCTGTATAATAACATCAGACTGTAGGTTTGATAATAAATCCACTATTTTCACTTTGAAACTGCCTAAAAGATTTGTTTTGGTGTCTAAATTAACAAATTAGCATTTGACAAAAGTAAATATGAGTTACTGAAGATTAAGTGATTTGCATAATAATTTCAGACAGACTGTCTATTTTATTAACTCTTTATGTAACATCTTCGTAAGTAAAACTAATTTTCACATTAACTCATGTGCCATTCGTGATACACGCTAAGGCGATCATGTATCTTTCAATACATAACTGACGAGGCAGATTTTTCCCGCAGTAGGTTGCCAGTTATTTCTGCGGTAGACCAGTTGCCATCCAAGACTATCGAACCAGGTCTGTTCTACTATTTACCCATAGCTAGGGTGGGGAGAAAAAGAGTCTTCATAGCTTTCCTAAGAGTATCAGCACGCAAGTAAATGTGAAGGATTCGGCTGGAATTCAAATTCGGTTCTCCGATTCCTCGATCCGAGCCGCTATCCATTACTCCACCGTAAAGGAGTTATAACCACCACACAGACATCACATCGGTTCTTGATAATGACTGAAAAATTTGAAAGGGCTTGAACAACAACAACAACGAAAAAAAAAGAACTTTGTCGCTTCTATAATTCAGATTGATTCTAGTAATATCAAATATTAAAACTGATCCACAAAGAGAAGCCAACTCTGTTTATTAAAACAGAGAATATATATTACACAGCAAAACAATCCAAAATTACCTCATGTGGGTACAGCTTATTTCAGTCGGCGCAACCTTCATATAGCCCCAACTTAGTATCATAAGGTTAATATCGGGGTCGATTCCAGCGGGCCTCTTCTATTTTTAGAGAGATTTATCTCGCGTCCTCTCCTTACCACCAACACGGGCTTTTTATCTAGTGGAGGCTTCATTTTGGGTAGACACGGTATCTTTTCCCCGACTGCTATCTAAACTAAATTATAAATCCCTGATTCCGAGACAATGGACTTTTGCAAGTTTGTGTCGGCTGAAATAGTCTATAACGACATGAGGTAATTTTGGATTTTTGCTGTGTAATATATATATATATATATATATATATATATATATATATATATATAGATAGATAGATAGATACATATATATATATATATATATATATATATATATATATATATATAGATAGATAGATAGATAGATAGATAGATAGAGAGAGAGTAATACTAACTATTTACTTATATGTTAGTACTCGTCATGTAATGAAACAGTCAGTGGTATTATCAGTCGATATTTATCAAATAATTACATTAAAACAATTTTTAAGCAAAATATTTTCTCTGGTCTTATAACTATTATTTCTTTTGAAATAATTTCTTTTAATATTAATTAGCAGTTAGCATTAATTAAGTACTTCCAATGGATAAATTGACGAAAAAATTAAAGTGATATTGTAATTTTAACAGATATATTTACCAAAATTACACGAAAATATCTTGAAATAATAAAGAATAAATTTATTCAATAATATCGCGATTGACTTCAACCAGAGCCTCCACATAAATTTCTTTATTAAAAAATTATTTTTTTGATGCTCACAGAGGAACTTAACCAAAATATTTATTACCAGCCTCTTAGTCAGCCCTTAATTTGGAGCAGTATTTTCATGCCTCTTTAGTTCCCCTAAAAGCTCGCTTTCAATGCCACAACCCAAAGCCCGAAGCCAATGGAAATGACCCAGATGCGTTATGGTGCAAATTGGGTCAGTTAATGTCCATCACATTATAGGGAAGTTGGAGGAGGAAGGGCTGTAAATAGACGGATGATGGCAAGCTGCAGGTGCACAGGCCAGGGTCGGGTTGCCGTTGTCGGACAATTAAATCTCAGTGTCCTTCATCGAAATTCCTGCAGCCTAATAGGCTTTTCTTCTTTTCGATTTCTTTCCCTGTTTCTCTCCTGTTTGTATTCCTCGTCATCATTCTTGCATTTGGACTGTTTTTCTCTGTTTATACTCCCTTCATTTTGCGTTTCATTATAATACGGGACATTTTCCTTCAAATGCATGTACTTCTATTTTTCATTTTTCTTCTTAATTAGTCAATTTCCTTTTTTTTTTTTTTCATTTTCAATTACTTTCTTTTCGTTTTCTTCGTATGGGTTGTCCATCAAATGAACAGCTCATGGTGTGAACTATCAACTACAGTCACCAAAATCAAGCAATTGCTGTCTCGTTCCTCTGCTATGTATTTCATGGCTCTCGATTGTTGTGACCAAGTAAATGGTTAAGTAATAACAAAAACCAGGTTTGAAGATATATCGTATATTAAACAGTAAGTACACCAGAAGAGTATTACACGACTAGTAAGAGTTTATCGAATGAACTAGCGTTCAATCATATCCCCTATTCACTGTTCCTCGAACTTTCTCTCCTACTAATCTTATAGTAGGTGGAAGAGTCTAACACGGAGACACCACAACATCGATAAAATAAAATGAAGTATCTACAATATTATTGGTCTTGACCTAGCATCTCGGCGTCTGTTACTTTCCCACCGCTGGAAACTTAGCTTCACTGCGCTATAATGTTTTTCATGGTAATCATTCCTCTTTGATACCTAGATTTACGAATTTAAGTGCAGTACTAGATTTGAGACAAAGCCTCATTATTTTACCGTTGAAATGGCTAGATGTAGCCGTAAATGCTATGTTAATAGTTTCTTTTCCCGCACTTTTTTGCTTGAAGAACGTTCTTCCGGTTTGTTATTTTCCAATCAACTTTGATTTTCAAAAATTTAAATTCAAGGTTTGTCTATCTCCTTAACCTTTTGAGCCTTGCCTTCCTGAAAAATTTAACCCTTCTGCCTTAGACAAATTTCGCAAATAATTGGTATGTAATTTTTCACGGTAGCTATAAAAATAGTTCCAAGTGTTTACCCGCCGTTCAACCGGTATCTGGGCATTAAGTAATTTTTCTCTACCACCGTTCAACCGGTGTGGCCGGGCATTACGTCATTTTCAAAAGGTTTATAATGGTTTCTTTTACTCATATTATCTCACACTCACTGCTTGCGTCTGAGGGGCTTATTGCCTTAGGGTGACATTATTGAAAAAAACGTACAAGCATTTAAATATCTAAGAAGTACCTTAATTCACAATGTACAATACGCTTTCATACATAATAAGCTTCCCTAAAATTGTGCTGAAAATGTGGTAAAATGCTTCTACTTACGCATAATACGCACTCCTTGTTTGGAAACCAAACCCTATAAATTGTACCTCTCCAATTTCATTATGGCCAGCGTTTCCCACTCTTATTTTAAAAATATGTTTTTATATATCGAATAATATTATTCTAATTTAGTTTTATGATAATTCTTAATTTATTTTACAATTGTAACTATTGTTAGGTATATGGCTATATTTCTGAGATGAAGTCTTATGTAAACTATTTACATTATTCGGGCTATTGTCCTCATCTTTGTCGCCATATTTATTACAACCTTTTCGGCCGTTGTACGCCCCGGCCTTCTTCAGGTGAAACGTTATAATTGTGATATTGTATAATTGTATTTTTACATCTTTGTAGGGTTCATTTCGCAACTGAAATCGACCTATGAGACGGCATTTTTTAAAGATTTTTTGTAGCTTTGCATAATACGCACCCCTAATTTTACACATTATTTTTAGAAAAAAATGCGTATTATACATAGCGAATTACGCGATGTCGATTCTCACACAATATATATATATATTTTTATTAAATCACAGTTTATATTTGTCGCCATCTTTTAACACCGTATATTAAATATGTCCGTTTTCTTCACCATCATTAAATTTTGTGACATTCGTAAATAAAATACGAAGCAATAAATCGCTAAATTAGCGTTCGATTTGATATCGTATTTACTTTCGAATCACATATAGATTTTTGGAAACGTCCTTAAACGTCAGTCTGAATGGAACCCAACTTGAAGATATGCCTAATTGGGGCCCATGATGGGTATATTGGACTTGGTACATTTTAGTGCGCTACTTTCTCAATCAATAATAATAAATTGTGAATAGTAAATTGTGGTATACAAAAGTCGACTTTTCAAGCCTAAAACATATTTCCAAAACTAGGGGTCGGCTTCCATCGCGGGCATAAAATCCAAACAACACTCCTAACTATTATTGCACATCATTTACTGTATCTCCAAAAAGCAGCCACAAATTTACTCCACTAAAACTTGTGTTTAGGTGCATATCTGACATATTAACATAGAGATCAATATAAAATAATTAGTTATGTTGACTTTAGTGTGCTTATCCATTAACCTAATGGATTTTAAATATTCGCTAAGTGAACAGGAGTAGAGCTTTATCCCTTGTTTCCTGTTTAGGATTGGGTTTCCGGTTCCTTCTAAAGTCTGCTTTAACTCTATATTTTTAACGTCTCTAACTGAACTTTGAAATTTTATTCACTAATTATTGATTTTATTCTTTTTTCTTCTTTTAACTAAGAAGAATAGATAGGTTCGCCTATCGTCCGGTTCACACACCTCCCCGGTCTTTCGAACAGGAGTAGAGGTTTATACTTTCTTTTTTGTTTAGAATTGGGTTTCCGGTTCCTTCAAAGTATATTTCAACTCAAAATCTCTAATGCGTGTCCTTTCTTGCGTTAATACAACTCCACAGAGTAACCCACTACCTTGAGCGGTTCTTAGGCTTTATATTCTGTGAATATTAGTAGAAAAAAGTTATACAAATAAAATATACAGTACCTACCGGGGTATGTTGTAGGTTTTTTGCCATACAACGC
>OZ010604.1:27514301-27574301 GCA_963932145.1 Acanthosepion lycidas | reverse complement strand
GTATGGTGGGTAAATTTTATTAATAATCGAAAGTTTTGGGGAAAAAATAATGTTTGTATTTTTTGTTGTTGTTGTTGTTGTTTTTTAATCAATATCACCCCATGTAAGGCAGTAAAGCCACTAAGGCACAAGCTGTTACAGGGTGTGGAAGAATTAGGAACAGAAACATTAATAATGAGCGGGAAGAGAGAAGAATAATCAGGAGGACAGTAGAAATTGTGCAGACTTATGTTGGCTGAAAAGCATGGAGACAGAATTGAGTTCACCATGATAGATAGATAGATAGATAGATAGATAGATAGATAGATAGATAGATAGTGTTGAAACTTGACTAATGCATGGAATAATAATGCAACACAAAATGTACTTAGAACAAAATATATTGAAACAAGAAAGTGTACACAATATTTACATATAGTCTTTTGTATATTCCTGGGAAGACCGTTCCTGGAATGTGTGTTGACTGAGTCGCAGTCGGGCAGAGTCTCTGGTTGGATCTCTTGATTCCTCTCCTCTCTTCCCGATACCAACCATATTTATATGGTCGGTACTCCACTATGCAAATTAGGTGGATCCTACCACAACAGATAGATAGATAGATAGATAGATAGATAGATAGATAGATAGATAGACACAGAGAGAGTATAGAGAGACAGAAAGAAACAGAATGAGATAGATAGGGACAGATTGAGTAAGAGGAAAATACAGAAACAAATAGATAGATTTTTTTTAATTGGTATCAAATTAAAGTTCCTAAGTCACAAGGGATTTCAGGGTGTGGAAGAATTAGGAACAGAAACATTCATAACGAGCGGGAAAAAGAAAAGAGTAATCAAGAGAGCAGTAAATAGTAATTGATATTGCATATAAACTCTTGCAGATTGTATTTGGCTAGAAAGCATAGAACCGGAAGAAACTGTTAGCATAGAACTTACGGATACATCTATCCAGCTAAACTGTAAATTGCTAATATCTCGCCGCTAGGCTAGTACTGCGTTTAAATTCACAAAGGGTTTGTACCAGAGCAAAGAGCCCATCCGAGCAATTACCATAAAATATTTATAGAAAAGACACAGAAAAGCAACCTTATGGCGGTGGGAAAGTGACTGAAGCAGAGCCGCCAGATACGGAACAATAATATTGCTGATTCTTCTTTGGATCTTAGCACAAGGAGCTTAAGGTAAATAGCAGGGGCACCGGACCATATGTGGCAGCAATGTGAAAGTTAGATCGCTAAGTAAAAGACCCTTCATCCAACACCTCATACCATTACTACCCATGACAAGTGAAAGATAGTCGTATGCTTTTGGCCATGGATATCAAAATAATTAATTTCAGAGTCGTAGCGAGCTCTGTTGCGAAAAATGTCAAGTTTAAATATTAGAAAGAAATATTAGGTTGTCCCAAAAATTCGTAAACACTTGCGAAAAATTGAATTGGACGAGCGTTTTTGAAAGCGCATTGTGACATCGGATGAGAAATGGGTCTATCTGGTCCAGCACAATCGAGACAAGCGATGGGTTCAGAAAGGGCAAAAGACAACGTCGGTTCCAAAACAAGATCGATTCGGTAAGAAAGTCATGTTGTGCATTTGGTGGAACTTTGAAGGAATCGTGCATTTTGTGTTGGTTCCGAATGGTCGTGCCATCAGTGCCGAACTTTACTGTCAGCAACTGGAGCGGGTCTACGAAAAGTTGAAGCAAAAGTATCCGGCTCTGCTCAACCGAAAGCGCGCTTTGATGCAGCAGGACAATGCCAAGCCACACAACGCCAGGAACACCAAAGACAAGTTTGAAGAGCTGGACGGCGTTGAGGTTCTGCCACATCCAGCCTACAGTCCTGACTGTGCTCCATCAGATTACGGCCTTTTCCGCTCAATGCAACACTTTCTGAAGGGCCGCCGATTCGAATCGTTTGATGAAGTCGAGGAAGTGTGTCAAGAATTCTTTGATTCGAAGCCGGCTGAATGGTAGTTTTACCAGATCCGAAAGCTTACAGATCGATGGCAAAAAGTCTTGGAAAATGATGGTCTTTATTTTGAGGAATAATTTTTGTTGTTTTTGTTATTACTTGGCGAGTAAATTTTCAATTTTTTGCAAGTGTTTACGAACTTTTGGGACAACCTAATAATTGACACGACTTTTGCAAGTAAATTACAATGCCTTGCGCCATCCTGATCATTGTAAATTTTCAATCTATTTATTTATTGATTTATTGATTTATTGATTTCATTTCTTCTTCGTTCTTTGTCCTTTATCTTCTTTTCTCCATCGCTATTAATAATTTATAAGCCAACATATTTCTTAACTTCATGTAATTTAAGACATAATTAAATTAATTTATGTGGTTTGGGATTTATTTAAGAAAGTTCTTTTTTTTACATTGACCTAGTTATGGGTATATCTAATTCAACAGAATTTAAAAAGACAAGCTGTAAATATTCAAGTGTTTCTATTGGTTATAAAAAGAATACGGTTTTTTGTTAAATGTAACATTACCGTTTTTTACTATGCATAAAATAGTAGAGTACAAGCCAATTAGTTTTAACGCTTTTGTTCCGCATTTGTTCTGAGTTATATTTACAACAACTCAGTAGACACTGAAATTAGACGCTTACTGAATGATATAGTTTTATGGAGATAAGAATTGCATCTGTCTATATTTCTGAGATCTCGACGCCAGCTTAGTAGTGCACTTAAATTCTTAAAGTCTAGGTACCATAGCGAAGAGCGATATTTGCTCTGCTACGTACAGAAATGTGGCACAAGGCCAAAATGGGGAAAAGGACGGTCTTCTGTCTTAAGGTTAAACTTAGCTAGCCACAAACACTGACCCAAACATACTACAATATTCCTTACACCACAACAACGCATTCTTACGTACCTTTCTTACTACATCCACCATAATACCGTAATGTCTCTATAAAAGTCCTAACTAGTCCACATATGTAAAAATCATTGTCTGTGTATGGGGTGGGGGATAAATCAACAAATTTAAAAATCTAACCCCACAGCGAAGAGCACATGCGAACAATTACCATGAAATTATTTATAGAAAAGACAGTGAGGCAACCTTACAGCGATGGAAATGTTACTGAAGCCGAGCTGTCAGATCAGGAACAATAATATTGCCGATTTTTCTTTCGATTTTATCAAAGATTTCAATAGCAGGGGCACTGGACCATATGTTGCAGCAATATTCTGAGCATGGACAAATGGTAGACTTATAGGTATGTATATGTAAATTGTAAGAGAAGGAATTTTACTTGAGAGCATCTTCTATAATGAAAACCACAATATTTGCTAAATATAAACTGTTGTATAGAGAAACATTATTTCATATAGTAAATAGATATAAATCCGTCTCTATTTCTGAGATGAGACATTGTTATTATTTACACCATTTACATTGTTCGGTGTATTGTCCTCATCTTTATTGTCATATTCAAAACGTTTCTGTCATTTTACTCTCTGGACTTCTTCAGGATCTGTCTATATTTCTGAGATTAGGTATTGCAACTATTTATACAATTTACATTGTTCATCCTGTTGTACTCATCTTTATTGCAAAATTCACGACGTTTCGGCCGTTGTACGCCGCGAACTTCTTCAGGATATGTCTATATTTCTGAGATGAGGTATTGTTATTATTTACACCATTTACATTGTTCGGAGTGTTGTCCTCATCTTTATTGTCATATTCAAGATGTTTCGGTCTTTATACGAACCGTACTTTTTCTGTTGAGGCATTATAACTATTTATACTATACACATGGTTCAAACTATTGTCGTCACCTTTTTAGCAAAATTCATGACGTTTCGACCGCTGTACTCTCAGGGATTCTGCAGGATCTTTCTGTATTTGGAGATGGTGTATGAGAACATTTTAAACTATTTACATTGTTCGGATTATTGTACTCATTTTTGTTTTCATATTCACAACGTGTCGGCCGTTGTACGCTTCGGCCTTCTTCAGAATCTGTTTATATTTCTGGAATGACGTATTGTAACTGTTCACACGATTTACATTGTTCGGACTGCTGCCCTCATCTTTGTTGCCATATTCACGACGTTTCGCTTACTGTATGCTACGGACTTCTTCAGGTCCATCATAAACGAAAATGGCATGCTCATCATTAATTAAACATACCTAAGGATCGGAAGCTCATGAAGAATTAAAATGAGATTCATATATATATATATATATATATATATATATAGTTTCAGAAAAACTAGGTAATCCGTATGGGTAAACCTAAGGAGGATAAAATCCAGAGAGCTCAAAGTAAATCCAGAGCAAATAATTTAAATAAAAACCGACCACTTTAAAGAACTGCGGATCATCAGACTTTACTTAATCTTTATGAACATAATCTTTATGAACCCCCAAAATAAAAACTTTCAAAGTAAAACAAAATAACAGCGTCTGTTTTCAACCTTTTTTTACAAAGAAAATTAGTAACAACTTCTCTCATAACTTCTTTCTCTCTTTTTCTCTCTATGGGTTTTTTCTTCTCTACCCCTTCGAAATCAATATATAACTTCCGTTAAGTTAACCGTTTAATATAAAAGTGAACATAGAAGTCAACACTTAGAGGCGACAGTCTGTTTCATGCTATATGCAATCGTCAGGCCACAAACAGCTTTAATTAAATTCTCAAACCAAAACAAAACTGTTAAATAAGTGATATAAACACATTTTTACTACGTTAATAAATAAATAAATAAAATAAGAAACAAAAAAATAAAAAATAAAAATAAGCAATATAATTTGACCCCAATAAATAAACAAACGACTTCCGGTAAAATAACCGCCATAATAGAATACCCACAATGCACCACTAACCCGTATATATATAAATAGCTGAGAAAAATAACAGCATATGTGGCCTGACGATTGCATATAGCATGAAACAGACTGTCGCCTCTAAGTGTTGACTTCTATGTTCACTTTTATATTTACACACGCTCTATCTCTGATATTGAGCACTTTATTCCATAAATATAGCACACCTTAAGACTATATTTCTTTATATATATATATATATATATATATATTTCAGAATCATTTTTCAACATATTCAACTCTAACTTTCTAACCTTATGTCCTTGAGTAACAAAGTATCGCACAGCTTTCACGTATGATTTCATTTTCAAAACTTTTTTCATTGTTTCTTTTTAAATATTAAACATTTTTCCGGATTGTCAATTATTTTGTAACAAGATTTGGACAATTTTACTGTTACACCCGGTATATATATATATATATATATATATATATATATATATATATATATATATATATATATATATATATATACCGAAATCATCAATTTTTCGCATTGAATAATTAGCATAAAAAACAAACAAGCAATAAAATAATAAATACAAATTTTAAACTCCATAGTCTAAATAAAAAGTTTAAATGCCCTACCCAATAAAAAAAAAAAAAAAAACTTTATAAAGTCGTCAAAAAAACAAATGTTAGCGAATTATGAGTTTTCAGGAAAAAAAAATAAAATAAAAAAATAAAGAAATCTCCATAGACACTTAACCAGACTAGACTATGTCATCTTCCGCTTTGAATTTAGACACCCCAACCTTATCCCAACTTGACCTCTTTGAATGTAACTGAGATATTGATACAAATTATCAATATGCCCCTTATGCCCCTTTTTTTAAAATAATTGCTCTAGCCGTTACCATTGTAATTTTAATTTTAATAATGAATATGCTTATAAAACGCGTAAATTTCAAGAATTAGTTATTCCCCAAAAAAATTCGCTTGAAGATGGAACAGTCTTGGTACTTTAATTCAATTTAATTGAAATAATTACATTGAAGTTTTCGTCTCTTGTTTTGAAACATGAGAACTCTTATGTAGCGATGGAATCATATTTTTAAATAAATAATTTATATATATATATATATATATATATATATATATATATATGTGTGTGTGTGTGTGTGTGTGTGTGTGTGTGTGTGTGTGTGTGTGTGTTTCATTAACGACGACAGATAACGTTTTTCCAAAACATAATAATAGACAATACTAACATAATAACATAACCCATATTTTTAAAAGAATGATTAAATTAATGGAAGCTTTATTTTAAAAAGAAAAAGCCAACACTCAATAATATTAACTATGAACATGGACACAATGTGCTGTGTTCATAAAACGAAACATCGCTATAATTCTAGAAACATACACACAGCCCATACACCCAGTTAAAATATAAAAAATAAAACTATCTTTGATAATGGCTGAAAGTATCGTAGAAAGCTCTAGGAATTACAGAAATTTGGACAGATTCTGCATACACGGTGTCCAGGGAAAAGACTTGTTCGAACACAAGAAAAATTAAGTAAAAAGCTTAATCGCAGTACCTTATCTGTAGCCTTTAATAAAACATGTATAAACGAGGGATTGCTACCTAGATATATAATATATGTGCGAGTGTATGCTCGCGTGTACATGTGTGTGTGTGTGTATCTGTGTGTGTGTGTGTATCTGTGTGTGTGTGTGCTGTGTTAGCTGTGTGAAAGTATTCCACTGCACGCGTGTTTGAACTACCGCTGGAACAACGCTTCTCCCTAAACTGAAAGAATTGTCAGAGTGTCAGAAAAGACTCAGTCATAAACATCTATACACATGAAAAGTCCATAAGACGATTTTCTTCTTTTTTTTTTTTTTCAAACTGACGAAAAAAATTATCTTTAATGAAGATGTACTGTGGCAATATCTAGTTTGCTTATTTTGCAAATAAATATATCAAGAGTCAAAAGAAAGGCAGGATGACAAGTGAATGTGGAAGGTGTAAATAAAAGCCAGCCAATATATATATATATATATATATATATATATAGGGAGAGGGATTGAGGGTCAAGTAATAGAACGGAAGAGAAGTGAAGGAAAATAAAATAATGCAGAAAGAACGATTTAATGAAAAGAAGAAAACTTGGGAAATGATGGAATTTTGAGAGGGAAAAACGAAGGAATTGGAGACAGAAAGGAAAACAATGAAAAACAGAAAACATCAAAATATAACTTATGGAATGTTCGAGATAAGAGAATTGGAGGAAATGAATAAATAAACCACGAAGCGGAAAAAGGAAAGAGCAAGAGAAGAAAGAAAGAAAGAAAGAAAAAAAGAAAGAAAGAAGAAAAAGAATGAATGAGTGAAAGAAAGGAAGAAAGACAGGAAATTTAATGAATGAACGATAAAACAATGAATGAAAACAATTGATAAAGGAGAAAGTAAGAAAAAACAAAGAAAGAATGAATGAATGAAAAACAGGAAGAAAATGAGTGCAAGATAGAAGAATGAAAAAAATTGAGAGAAAGAAAGAAAGAAAAAAAGAAAGAAAGAAAGAATGAAAGAAAGAAAGAAAGTCAGGAATTAGGAAACAAAAATAAATGAAAGATAAAGGAAGGAAAAATTCTTTTAAATAGAAGAAAGGAAAAAAAACAGGAAGAACAATGAATGGGAGATAAATGAAGAAAAGAATGATTTAACTGAAATAGATTAATGAAAAAAGAAGTAAAGAAAGAAAGAAAGAAAGAAAGAAGTAAAGAAGAAAAATGAAAGAAAGAGAAAAATGAAGGAAATATTTAAATGAAATAACGAGGAAAACGATTCGATTTAGAGAGAGGTAAGGATAGAAGAAAGGTAAGAAAAATGATGAAAGGAAGACAACTTTAAAAGAAAAACATGGAAAGACAGAATGTTTGAAAGGAGAAAAATGAAGGAAATCGAGAAATAAACAACTGAGAAAAAAGTGAATGAAAGATTCATAGGAAGAGAAAGAAAGAAAAACAAAACGTTGCGAAAAAGTAAAGAAAAAAGAATTAAAGGGTAGAAAAAGAATAAAAGAAAAAGGAGATGAAAGATAAGAAAAGGGGAAAGAAAAACACACAGACAAATGACCCAATTTTATTTTCGCGCCATTCGTCCCCTTTGACCTCCGCAACACCCAAAAGTTGTCACAGGATTCTCTGCAGTAAAGAATCGTTTCATATGCGCGCGCATAAAAGATATTTTTAAAGCTCTCTCTCTCTCTGTCTTTCTCTGTCTCTGTCTGTCTGTCTCTCTCTCTTTCTCTCTCTCTCTCTCTCTCTTTCTCTGTCACGATGCCAAGTTTGATTGTGCCAAATATGTAACGGACAAAGTAAGGCACGTGTTAAACCTGCAGAAAAAAAAAACGGTAAAGAGATATTGGAAAAGATGAGGCTGGCGGTCATTGGTCAACTTGCGACACTTGTGACCCGACCTACCATAAAAACAAAACTCTGACGCAGCGTCATATTATTATAATGAAATTGAATCTGGCTACGGCCGTGGTAGACAGGCGATCGGCCGTTGATTAACTGATGACCAAGAGATGGACATGTCGTGATCTGCAGAAAATTAGAAGGATGAGTCGCTGGTTTGTAGCGGTGTCTGAGAGGAGCAGAGAAAAGAAAATAGTTGTTGTTATGGCACTTGCTAGAAATGTTCTGAACGATCTGCCAGGAAAATACGAAAAAGTTTTCTCTCAGTCATTAGATTTTTGATTTTTCTTCTTCTACATTTATTATTTCAGAACGTGGGTGATCGTAACTCACTACAACTTAATGTCTTTTACCGCTCAGTACATCATGTTCTGTCAAGCATTTATACAAACTCGTTATGTAGGTCACTCACTGCTTTCTTCCGTTCTACTTGTCGTCAATATTCCCTGCGAGTTTCAGTCTACAAACGCCCTTTTTTCGTTATGTGCGCTAGAAATATCACCTTCTCTGTTTCTAAGTCTAAATGTCCGTCTTGTTTCTATTTTCCTAAAACAATCGTTTTCTTAGCATCCGTTTGTAGAACCGTATTTCTGTCTTCTCTTCATCTATGAAAGTGTGACAATAGAATCTGAAGGCTTATTAATCCTTTGTGCGTTGCGTTCCTGAACAATTTAACCCTTCTACCTGAGCTCCTGAGTCAAAGTTCGTAAATAATTGGAATGTAATGTTTCACGGGAGATATAAAAATAGTTACAAGTTTTTACCCACAGTTCAACCGGTTGTTAGCCATTACGCCATTTTTCTCTACCAACTTTAAAGCCATCGTCCGGGTTCAAGGCATTCTTTTTACTTGAATGCCTCATATATAGGCTACAAGTTCGTAACCCTTTGAGCGCTGCGTCCCTGAACAATTTTAAAAATTCTGCCTGAGCTCATAAGACAAAATTCGCAAATAATTGATATGTAATGTTATACAGTAGATATAAAAATAGTTACAAAAAATATAAGCATTATACTTAGCAGGCAGACAGTATAATTGCATTCCTTCACTTTATAGCCAGAATTCTTTCTTTGTGTCCCAGTCTACCCAAATAGCAAACGCAAGTAATTACCCACCATTCAACCGGTGGCTGGGCATTAAGTCATTTTTCTTTACCACCGGTAAAGTGATGGTCTGGGTTCAAAGGGCTAAGATAGAGAAAGATGTTTTCTAAAAGCTAAGCAAAGTATGGCACCCAATCTCATTGTGCTGTTTGCATCTCTACATCGGTGACTATGTCTCTCCACAGCTTCACACTCCTTGTTTATTTTTCTCTCCTTTGTACTTGCATGCGTTTGCAAAAGCTAGATAGATAGGTCACTCTCTGCTTTACTCTTGCCGTCAATATGTTCTCTGAGTGCTCTCCAAGCCTTCTCTTCTCCATATGTGACCTAGAAATATCAAATTAGCCCTGTTTGATTCTAAGTGTATCTCCTTTTTTCTTTAAAACTTCGTTGTTGCTAGCATGTTCAGTGCATTATATTCTCAGTATCCTACTGTATAACAGCATTAGTTCAAGTCTCTTCTTCACCTGGGATTAGATTTTTCAGCACCCGCTTCCATAAAGAATACCATTTCAACAGCATTTTCTTTCTTTGTAAAGCAACACAAATGAACTAAGCAAGACGCTTTAAATAAAGAACTCTGAGTGAGTCAGGGTTGTCCGTTGAAGTTTAGCAGTCTGCTGTGTGGCTCGCTATAATCTGCGGGTAGCGTATGAATCAGTTGATGCTCTCTCCTTACGGACGGAGACTCGGCTGACAAAAGTAGACAATGCAAAGTGCCCGATCCCGCGGTTTCGGGGGCTGAGTAAATGTTGACTCAACAGGAAGAGGTATCATCATTTCAATTTAGAGCAAGATCGATCGATTAGAAAAAATATAACTCAATCCATAAGATGTCTGGTGAGTCAGAAAAGAGTTTCAGCTATGTATTATGCATACTAAGACACAAGAATAGACTCTCCAGACATCTTATGGATTGAGTTATATTTTTTCTAATCGATCGATTTTGCTCTAAATTGAAATGATGATACCTCTTCCTGTTGTGATTTTCTAATCAAGCTTTTCTATTTACTGTTTCTTCCTATTTAAAACTTATTTTCCGTTCTCTTTATGGTACTTCTCCGGACTTTGAAAGCCAGAGTATGAATGTTGGTACAATTACTGAAGGCCTGAATGATATTTTTCGTCTCGCCATTGCTCATTTGGGAAGACAGTGCGACTGACACAAAACGATTTTAACCGGTTTTATTTCTAGCTTAATAACTCAGTGTTTTTCAGAGATTCTTATGAAGAATGGTGTCTCAATTATGTCATCCATATTCCCTTGTTGAGAATTCGCTACAGAGGTTAAATCAATTGGATCATGGTTCATACCCCTTTCGCCTATTTTTGTAACTTTCTGAATCAACTTGATCTATTCTCTC
Organism: Acanthosepion lycidas; assembly: GCA_963932145.1. Lineage (NCBI taxonomy): Eukaryota > Metazoa > Mollusca > Cephalopoda > Sepiida > Sepiidae > Acanthosepion > Acanthosepion lycidas. Next base: position 27,563,559 of record OZ010604.1, on the reverse strand, counting down.
ACTATTGTTATCATTAATCTCTCCTTGAATGTTCAATCCAGTAGTCTAACCGATTCGATCACCGTTCTGGCCCATTTTCGCCTATTCTTGTATCTTTCCTAGTGGTCATGATACACTCTCATTATTGTTATTCTCTTGTTGAAGGTTAATTCAATCCATTAGATCAAATCTCTTGTAACAAAAGGCTTACAATAGAAATGAAGTTCCTTTAATACTCCTGTAAACTTTCGAGTACACTAGCAGTTTTAATAAGGATAATAAGATAATTTTCCCCTAATTTCAATTTCTTGCTCTGTATTTCCTTGTTTTTAAAGGATTCTTCCCAGTTCCCGATAATGATGGCACAACTGACACCCTTATGTTCCAAAATATCTTCAGCTCTCTAGCAACGTTTGAAGCTGTTACGGGACCTTACCCATAATAATATAATGGACTATTCCATACGTAATAAATACTGCACCTCAAGAGGAAGCAGAGAGTTTAGTCCGAAGTCGAGCGACCGGCTGATCGGTTGAACTCTCTGACTTCGGGCGGGGAGGAACCCGAACGAGGCTACGCCGAAGGGCGGAGTCTCTTTCGGGGAGGTAAACCGACCCTGAACCCGTTTATACGGGTTCAAAGGGCATATCCCACGTTAAACCGGCCTTGTGACACATGATGCCCTCGTGGGGTGGTGGTGACTAAATACCGTTCAGTCTGAAGTCTGGAGTGAAGTCCGTCAGAAGTCCGTCAGTCAGTCAGAGCGAGCGAGTCAGTCGAGTCAGAGGCAGTCCGAAATAGAGTCGCGTTCAGACAATTACTACTAAACCTGATTGTTCGTACTAGCACTTTCTACTTCTCTGTATATATTCCTGTTTGTAATATATCTGTGTTATTCCATATCCGTGTTCGAGTTCTTCTTTATTGTTTCTACCTTGGACTATCACCGTGGTACAAGGAACCGGACCATAACAAAAGCGTTATCTATCTTCTCCGTTTCTTAAAAATAAAACTGTATTTCAGAGGAGGTCCATATTAAAGAAGGCATACAGACATGTTCCTTTAAGCTCTCTCGTCACACGATTCTTCTCTACGAAATATATCAATAATAAAAAATAGAATGGTGCAACGAAGCAATCCATTCCAAACCAATTCTAAATTCGCGACAGTTGGCCAAGTGCTGAAGCCATTGCAATTTGCTTTCGACAGGTTACGTCAGCGAACATCACGTGACCTCGGCTCTTCTTTTGCGTTTTGAATGCGATAGATTAGAAGCGTTTTTTTTGTTGTTGTTGTTTTTTTAATTATTTATGGCTATTGGGGCCAGCGAGAGGACCACGAAGCCGAGGAAAGAAGAACAATCAATTTTTAATGACCAGTTGGAGATAGAATCAGATGTCTGCGAAAAGATGAGTTTGACATACAGAAAAATGTAAAGGAGAAATAAAGAAAAAGAAAGAAAGAATCCAATTAAGGAAACGTAAACACCAACTGCAAGAAGACAGCATGATCATCATCAAGAGGAAAAAACATGATCATCATCAAGAGAAAAAAAAGCATGATCATCAGCAAGAGAAAAAAACCCCAGAGATGCGAGTTACAAATTGGAGATACACCATTGTGCAAATTAATTGAAACAACCGTTTAGTTTCCTTTCTTTCACCATACGGTCAGATTTAGACCTAATGGAGTGACAGGGTGTAATCGATTTTATTTTTTCCTTAGATTATGTCATTTCCACTGGTGTGTAGTAATATAAATCTATGTTCGGGTGTATGATAAAATTTGTTTGGCCTTGCAAAATATTGCATCATCCGTGATTGCATCAGATTTTTATCACACCCAGACATTATTGTCTCGACAGTCGATTAGTTGTCCTACGGCCATTGTCTGCGATGGACATTACTCCAAGGATGCGTACGAAAATTGTAACACGGCATGAACACACTTGCACGCCAAACTTGGCTTGGAAACTCTCCTGATTTAAATTCAGTCGATAATCTGTGGTCAATCTGCAAGGAAGAACTTTGTGGAATGGACATACGAAGTACTAATATGTGCACTGGTTCTTGTTTCATTGGAAAAATACGAAAAAAATATAAATAGTAACGGAATTATTCGCTTTGTATCAATTAATTTGCACAAGGTTGTATTATTGCAAAAGTTAATTGAAGGATAATTTAGAGGATAATTTTCGATCAAGCGAAACCAAAAATAAACAGAAATCCCCTTATTCGGGACGTTGGCGATCATGGCTCTCTACAATTTCTTGTCCTTTGTAGCTTTTAGTAATTTTTGTATTTTTGTTATCTCTACTTAACACTGTTCTGCTAACAATTTTTTATTATCTCTCGTAAACCCTGACTCGCCATCCATTGACACAAGTTCTTTTTTCTTCTTCTACGTGTTGTGTCTGTTGGCGATCATGGCAGATCACAATTTCTTTTCCTTAGTAAGTCTTACCTTTTTGCTATCTAAACCTCGTTCTGCTAACCATACATCAGCTCGTTTTGAATGTTAATACAGGAAGATGTGGTGAACTATGATCGCCTGGTCTGGAAACTCTCCTGATTTAAATCCAATCGAGAATCTGTGGTCAATCTGTAAGGAACGACTTCGTGGAATGGACATACGAAGTACTAATATGTGCGCTGGGTCATGTTTCATTGGAAAAATACGAAAAAAATATAAATAATAACGGAGTTTTTGAACTTGTTTCAAATCATCTGCACAAGGGTATATCAACATCAAGCACAGGTGTAAATATCTGTGAACAGTTTTAAAAGAGTCGGAAAAATGTGTACCGAGACCCAGACACGCACGAGACTAGCGAAAAAACATTACAAAATCTAAGCAAAATGCTGAGAAACGGAAGATTTTTTTCGAGACAAAGGAAAGAGTGCTGGATCGTTATGTGTTATCTATCCTCTTATACATGCAGTGAATATTGGCCAGTCTCTTCGCGGATGAGAAGAATATTAGAGAAAGCTAGAAGAAAGGACTAACCATCAATTGCAAGAAGAGAGAATGTTTGGTTGTCAGTAAAAGGAAAATCCCAACATGCGACTTATAAATTTGAGATTCAAAAATTAAACAAGTTAAATCCGAAGACGCTTTGGAATGAACATTCAGAGAATGAACCTTCAAAGAAAGAAAGAAAGAAAGAAAGAAAGAAAGAAAGAAAGAAAGAAAATTGGTGGAGGATGAGAAAGAAAGAAAGAAAGAAAGAAAGAAAGGATTAAAGAAAAAGGAAGAAATAAAAATGGAGGAGGGTGAGAAAAATAAGAATATGAGGAAGTGGGCAAAATAAAGAAAGAAAGAAAGAAAGAAAGAAAGAACAGTGGATGAGGACGAGAAAGAAAGAAAGAAAGAAAGAAAGAAAGAAAGAAAGAAAGAAAGAAAGAAAGAAAAATGGAGGAGGGTGAGAAAAATAAGAATATGAGGAAGGGGGCAAAAGAAAGAAAGAAAGAAAGAAAGAAAGAAAGAAAGAAAGAAAGAAAAGTGGATGAGGACGAGAAAAAGGAGAAAGAAAGAAAGGGAAGGAAAAAGGAAGAGAGAAAAATGGAGAAGGGTGAGAAAAGGGAGAATATGAGGAAAGGGGCAAAAGAAAGAAAGAAAGAAAGAAAGAAAGGAAGGAAGAAAGATAAGAAATATAAAAAAGAAAATGTTAAATAGAATGAAAGGAAAGAATAAGAAAAGAGAAACAGAAAGTAAGTGGATACAAGAAAGAGAAGGTTAGAGTTGGAGAGAGTGTAAGAGAGAGTGAGAGAGGTAAAGAGAAAGTGAGAGTAGTGAAAGAGACAGAGAATGAGAGTGAAAGAGAGAGTCAGAGTAAAAAAGAAAGAAAGCGTGTGAAAGGAGTGTGTGTGTGTATGTGTGTGTGTGTGTGTGTGTGTGTGTGAGAGAGAGAGAGAGAGAGAGAGAGAGAGGCGGTTGAAAGAAGAATTCTCTCAGCAGTGGCATCACCGGTAAACAAAGAAGGAAAATCAGAAGCTACAAAATAACATTTGTTAAAAATCAGAGAAAGAAAATGAAGGCGAAAGCTAAAACAAATCCAGATGAAAAATTCGAACAAATGAGAAAATGGTGTTGAACGGTTGTAAGGATATAATGAAGAGGTATTAATGGAGGGGGAATAAGTAAAAAAGAAATACTCATGAAAATTAATAAGAGAAAATGAACTGACGTTTCTGTGAGAATGTTAACTTATCACTTTTGCTTGACAAAACATCATTTTAATTTAATAAACAGAAATTAAGGACAATAGATGTTTAGAAAAAAGTAAGGACACTTTACAAATAAAATCCCACTGGCAGGTTAAATTGATATTTTAATTATTCCTTTATTTCATACGTACATGTCTACCCGGTGTTGCATTATGTAATTGTAGCTAAAAAGTTGTAAACTTATCATTTTTTTGTCTTGCAAACAATTCCAGTAATCCGTCTCCTGTTAAGCACTCTCATGGCACCAAGAAGCGTTGTCTGTTCGATACAGCAGTAACCGCTCTACCTTTCGCCTCGTTCTACCCGTTTTTATCTCCCCATTCACAGCCAAAATTTGCATATGCGAAAAGATAATCTCACGAGGGAGTATCTGACTCCAGAATCTATCTTGTTTTAAATGTGTAACCCGCGAGGCCGCCATTTTCTTCTGGGGTGATATGCAAATTAGCTTGTATTTAAGTGGCCGGCTGTGAGGCCGTAAAAAGGATCTTCGTAATAGTCTATCCGAAGATGTTTGAAGAAATTGCCAAGATTGTACAAGCAAATGTACGTTCTAAAAATAAACTGGTCATAGCTGAGATAACGAAGTTTCTTTAAATCAAGCAAAATCCGGATGATATCATTAGACAGTCTAAAAGAAACATCGAGGTACTGTGAATTCGAAAAGTTGGGAACAGGACTGATTATAGAAGAGGAATTACTACAGTTGAGATTAATTGAAGGTCTGTATGCTGTCTTGAGTAAGGACAAAGTACAAGTCTAGAACATGAATATTGCAATAAGTTTTAAATTTTTAAAGTAAATAGACTTAATTTAGAGATTTAATACCTCAACGTGGGGACATAAAACACAACAGAATTTGCGTAAATAGATAAGGCTTATACTTATTTCAAAGGACAGAGGAATGAGGTCTTGGAGATTTTGTAAATCACATGGTATATTGATGCCAAAGAGGATAGAGGAATCCTATCTAACCAGCTAAGAGGGAAGAATAGTATTAGGGGTCTAATATTACTAAGAACTACAATGGATATGAAGTTGGGGAGAGCCTACGTACTCAAGGGATGCGGTAAATGTGATGATATGAAAATGTAATTGTATTTAAGTGGAAAGAATTCTACACTCAGGGGTAGTTATCTTGCCTTCACTACGCTATGTGTTTGAGAGGACGGATACACGGCACATCTTTCTTTTTCGATAGTTTACACGCGAGACACGATCGAATCTGTGTTCACTCTGACAGTAAGCCATTTTTTCTCAAAGCAACCCTGGGCCTCTTTGTCCACTGTTGTAGTTGACTGCAGGATTGTATAAAAAACGTAGCACTCTGCAGTTGATATAAAGTAGTATTTTAAGTTAGAAAAAAGTGAATTCGTTTAATGACCTAAACACTGTAAAAATCCAAGACCAAATTAAGACAAACTGTTTGATAATCAAAAACACTGTATAATCCAAAGTGTGTGTAGAAGGAAATATTGCAATCTATAATCGTACTCAAATATATAGAAATCTCAGCACATTTCTTTTTTGACATCAATCCACTACTTGTTCAAATTGCCTGATTTAAAAATTGCGTCCTCAAAAGAACGTGCTCTTATATCAGTTGCGTCCTCGCGCATGCAAAATCGCCAATACATGCGCTGTGATGAAATTACAAATGGCGACCATCACCGCCCCTTGGTCTCATTTTATTACACCCCTCCCTGATCTTATGATCACAAAGAGTAAAGCTGGGTGCGGGTCGATTCCGACGTGTACTTCTCCTAAGAGGGTCAGCCGATTCCTCTGCAAGTTATTCCTCGTCATCAAATGATTCTGGCGTATTTCCAATGGAGGTTTCCCCTCATTAGAAATATGGCTTGGTCATCAAGTCGATCGCAAAAAAATCCTTGTGTCAGTCTCCTGATAGCTGGTGACAAGGGGATCGATTTAAAAACATGGTTCGTCTTCAGATGTGTCGTCAAACGAATTCTCATCGTCACTGGATGAGTCTAGCTCAGATGATCCTATCTGGATCAGCCTTGCACTATCATTCGAGATGCTCTCACTTTCAGACGAGTGTGGATCTGGAAAGGGTTACAAGTCTTTCACTAGAGAATCGTATAAAAAAAACCGAAGCACTGACAGGATGCATTAAAGGCAAAAAGGACGGAGGAAAAGAGGATATTTAATTTACAAAACGAGCTGATGTATGGTTAGCATAGCGGGGCTTAGGAGAGATAGCAAAAAGGTAAGATTTACTAAGGAAAAGAAATTGTGCAGGGCCATGATAGGAGGAAAAAGAAAAACGAACTTGTGCCAATGGATGGAGAATCAGGGTTTACGATAGGTAACAAAAAATTGTTAGCAGAACAGTTTTAAGTAGAGATAACAAAAATAGAAAATTTACTAGAAGCTAAAGAAGGACAAGCAATTGTAGAGAGCCATGATTGCCAACGTCCTGAATAAAGTGATTACTGTTTATTTTTGCTTTTGCTTGATCGAAAATTATCCTCTAAATTATCCTTCAATTAACGTTTGCAATAACACACCCTTGTGCAAATTGATTGAAACTAAACGAATAATTACGCCATTATTTAATTTTGTCATATTTTTCCAATGAAACATGACATGATGCACATGTTAGTACTTCGTATGTTCATTCTATTAAGTGATTAATTGCAGATTGATCACAAATTCTCGATTAGATTTAAATGTGGAGAATTTCCAGGCCAGTGCATAGTACTTTGATTTGTCCACTGGTGATGATTGCCAGTGTGCTCGTGCAACGTTAAAATTTTCGTACACTCCTTGGAGTAACGTCCATCGCAAACAGTGGCCGTAGGACAACTAATCGACAGTCGAGACAATAATGTCTGAGCGTGATGAAAATCTGATGCAATCACGGATGACGCAATATTTTTGAAGGCCAAACAAATTTTATCATACACCCGATAATAGATTTATATTAATGCACAGCAGTTCAAATCTCAGGAAAAAATAGAAGCCGATTGTTCCCTGTCACTTTAGGGTGTCTAAATCTGACCGTATGGTGAATGAAAGGAAACTAAAGCTGTTGTTTCAATTAATTTGCACAAGGGTGTATACATTTATGTTCATCAAATTATCTTCTAAATTATCCTTAAGTTAAATTTGTCACTAGCGTTCGTAATATGTATTTGTGTTCACAATATTTGGATCAGTCAAGAATTGCTACAAAAATTGGGATTTTAGAGTTTACGGTGTGGTTCAGCGTTTAAGTACTTTAGCCGGGATGACGTACGACTCAGATAAAATGTATCATGAGTAAACGAATAAGGATTTCTTCTTTCATGTGCTGATCATGTATCTGGATAATTTTCTAGCTCTTTGTAGCTGTTCTTTTTAACTTTTGCTACCTTTCCTAAGCCCTGTTCTGCCAACCCTGCAAAAGCTCGTTAGGCAGGGGCAATACACTGTTTTGCTTATGTCCCTTTCGCCTTCAATATATCCTGTGAGTGTGAAAATTTTAAAAGCATTTTGGGAATGTTTTTTGATGTCAAAGATCACTCGTTGCCAATTTTGTAATGCCAACGAATACTCGTTGTCACTTTCGTAATGCTCATTGTATTAGAGACTTTGTCATTGCAGATACAACCATATTAACGCCGTTGAACAATACTGGTGTCAGACGCCTTCGAATATCACTTGCACTATTAGTACTTGCTCGATAATACTCGCTCGAAAAGTAACCACCGAATAGTGATCCGTATAGTGAGATATTCACAAACCGCTCCACGCTGCCGGATGCGGCACAAGGCTAAGTTTATTCTGGGTTATCCGAGCTCGTAGGCTTGGTCAAAAATTCCCCTTATGCCCCGTAAAAACGGGATCGGATAACTGACCACCACCCCAGACGGGACTCTGTCTTTTGGCACAGCCTCGTCTGGGTTCCTCTTTGCCCAGAAGTAAGTAGATAGTTTGACAAGTGCACTTCCGAAGTAATCCGGATAGTGATTACTTAGACGCCACGCTAATTCCAATATATACATTTCATTTAGCACCACGTGATCTACTTATTCAAAATGGAATCGCCTGTGTTTGCTCTCTGGTGTTCTATGTTCAAACTCTGTCATCTGCGACAATATATAACAGAATGTAAAATGTAAATATAAGAGCGAAAGAAAGAAAACGAAGAAAGAGAAAAAGATACATATGAAAAAGAATTAAAAGAAAACCAGGGAAAAAGAAGAGAAAAAACAAAGATGAAGGACCTTTTAAAAATAAGACAGTAGAAATGTGTAAGAAAAGAATATATATATTGGGAAATAAGATTTCTTGAAGAAATTTGAATACTAATTTAGAGTACAATAATAAGAACAACAACAACAACAATAATAATAATAAAAGGCCAATAAAAATACAATAATGACAAATTAGTGTACAATAAAAATTATAAAGATAACAACAATAATAGTGTACAATAACAATAATAGTTATAAATTAGAGTACAATAACAATAAAATTAATAATAATAAATAAAGTACAATAAAATAATAATAATGAACTGAAGTACAATAAATACAATAAAAATAATAAATTAGTCTACAGAAACAAAATATTAATAATAATAAGTACAATACTACTACTACTACTACTACTAATAATAATAATAATAATAACATATTAGAGAACAATAATAATATTAATAATAAATTGAGGACAATAATAATAATAAATGAGAGAACAATAAAATAAATAATAAAAATAAATCAGAGAACAATAACACTAATAATAATACATTACAATGCAATAAAAGTACAATAACAATAATAATAAATTAGAGTACAGTAACAATAACAAGAACAACAATAAATTAGATTTAAACAATGAGTACAATATCAATAATAATAAATTAACGTAAAATGATAACAATAATAATTCTATATTAGAGTTAAATAGAAACTACAATAATAATAATAATAATAGAGTACATTAAATCTACATTAAGAATAATAAGTGCAAATTAGATTAAAATAATAATGACAAATTAGAGTATAATAATAATAATAATAATAATAATAATAATAATAATAATCAACATGAAAAGCGGGATCTGCCAATGAGATTCGTTGTAAGCACTACTTTTCTACCTTGCTTAAGCGCAACTCAGCTGCCTACTGAATAACAGTAGCTAAGGTTTCAAGTCACAGAAAGGCAAACTGAATTACGTATTCTATATTGATGATGTAAAAATGTTTGCCAAGGATGACAACCAGCATAAAAACCTAATCACTACTTTCAAAGCCTTCAGCAAAGACATTAGAATGGAGTTCGTAATACGCAATTGTGCCAATGCCATCTACAAAGGCAGTAAACTAACGAAAAGTACGGATTTAGACTTTGATATCAACAATAAGATTAAGGAACTAGACCGAGATGGTAGATACAAATACTTAAGAATTAATGAAGGAGACATAATGAAACATTCATCTATGATGAAGAATTAGAAGAGAGTGCGTTTGATACTAGAAAGCGAAGTAAAAGGGGCCAATAAAATGAAGGCTATCAACACCTTAGCTTATACAAGCAGTTACATACAGATTCAACATTATTAAATGGAAGTTGAATGACATTAAAATATTGGACGCCAAAACCAGAAAAATGCCTATCCAAATGAGAATTCTAATGGCTTGTATGTTACAAGAGTTTTCGAAGGCTCTAATCTAACTTGAACTAACTCTAAAAACTACAACAATCGGATTGGAAGCCAACCTCACCAATGACCCTCTTCTACAGATAGTAAAACACCAAATCCACATCATCAACGAAGAAGCTGCACTCTTTCAGAAACAGTTTAATATACCTGAAATCCTACCAACAAAAAATGAAACAAATACCATCTATGCCAAACAAGTAAAACAGAAAGCAATACAACTTGGCCAAATGAAAATACAAAATAAATAAATAAAATGGGAGGACAAGGCGTTGCATGGCTAATGCCTAAAAAGAACGAAAGAAGCAGATGTGGACGAAGAGAAAACACATCAGGGACTGAGGAGCACCGGGTTGAAAGCTGAGACGGGAAGGATTAATTATTGCAGCTCAGGACTAAAACCTCATAAACAGATGTTATCACTGTCACATAATCAAGGATGAAACTAACCGGAAATGCAGGATCTGCTGAAAATATGTTGAAGCTGTCGACCATATTATCTCAGGATTTCCGAAACTATCAAAAAAGGAAAATACCGACAGGCATGGCAAAGTAGCAACATATGTTCACTTGAAGATGTGCAAGAAGCACAAAATCGAAACCACTGAGAGATGGTATGAGAATCAACCAGACACAGTTACCCAAAATAACGATGTAAGTATACTCTGGAGCATACCAATTCAAACTGACATGGAAATTATATTTATCCTAAAAAACAAGAAATTCAGGAAGTGCATTCTTATTGACATGGCAGTACCATCTGAGAGAAACATCTCCATAAAAATCATCGAGAAATTGTCTAAATACAAGGACCTGGATACAGAGATTAATAGGATGTGGGGAAGAAAGACCAAGATTGTGGCAATAGTAATTGGAGCCATGTGCTTCGTGAGAAAAAGAAGGGACAATTTTACAGTGTCCCAGGTAAGATCAACATAAAGTTGCCCAGAAGATCGCCCAAATAGGAACAACCAATATACTAAGAAAAATGCTATCAATTAAATAATAATTATCCTATAGTTTCTAAGTAACATAATCTGGAGCCGGCGTTAAAGGACACAAAGCAGGAAACATAACATACACAAATAATAATAAAAATTAGAGTACAATAACAATAATAATAAATTAGAGTGCAATAATAATAATAATAATAAATTAAATTACAATAATAATAATAATAATAAAATTAGAGTACAATGATAATAATAATAATAATAATAGAGTACAATAATAATAATCAGAGTACAATAATAATAATAATAATAATAATAATAATAAATTTGATTAGAATAATAATAATAATAATGAATTAGAGTACAACAATAATAATAATAAATGAAATTACAATAATAATAATAAAATTAGAGTACAATGATAATAATAATAGAGTATAATAATAATAATAATAATAATAATAATAATAATAATACGTTAGAGTACAATAGATCCAAAATAGATCTGCAAAAGTAACATTCAAGAAAGGTAGAATTACATGCAAAAGTAACATTCAAGAAAGGTAGAATTACAGAAACACCCTCAATAGATTTAGATTTTGTCACAAAGATTAGGGAATTGGAGCATGAAGAAGCTTATAAGTACCTAGGAATTAGCGAAGGAGATGGCATACAACACCCCCAAATGAAAGAAAAAATAAGAAAAGAGTACTACAGGCGTGTACGTCTGATACTAAATACTGAACTAAACTCAAAAAATAGAATATCAGCTATAAACACATTGGCTGTCCCAGTGGTGCATTACAGCTTTAATGTCCTTAACTGGACCATAGCTGAAATTAAGCGAATGGACGCCAAAACGAGAAAGCTTCTCACTTGCTATTGCATGCATCATCCCAAAGCTGATGTTGATCGTCTGTATGTGCCCAGATCCGAAGGAGGCAGAGGATTAGTTCAACTAGAACTGTCCTACAAAACTACAACAATTGGCCTCCAAAAATACTTGGAAACTACAGAAGACTGGATGATGGTATGCGTCAAGGAACATGAAAGTAGTAAGCGTCTTTACTCCGTAATGAAAGAAGCCAACAAATTCAAACTGGAGCTTCAAATGGGCGTAGAGATGCAACTACAGCACAATACACCGGCTGAAACTGCAAAATACTTGAAAAAGACAGCAAAGACGAATGCAACCGACCAGATACAGAAGCGATGGCAAGATAAACCGCTTCATGGCCAATACTCTGCCCGTATCAACCAAGCTGATGTAGACAAAACCCGTACCCATCAGTGGCTACGCAGTGCAGGGTTGAAAGCGGAAACTGAAGGTTTTATCCTTGCTGCGCAGGACCAATGCTTGCTAACTAGGAATTATCAAGCACATATACTAAAATATTGTGTCAGCCCAAAATGCAGATTCTGTGATAAATATCCAGAAACGATTGATCATCTTGTATCAGGTTGCACGATGTTGGCACCCACTGAATATAAAACCCGACATGACAGAGTGGGCCAATATCTGCACTGGAAAATCTGCAACTTCTACGGGAAGGAAACTGAAAGAAACTGGTACCAACACCACCCAGACCCAGTTACAGAGATAGGACCTGTTACAATTCTATGGGACTACACAATTCACACTGACAGAACAATCAAGGCCAACCGACCAGATATTGTTATTAAAGACCACAAACAAAAACGGTGCCTCCTTATTGATATGGCAGTCCCTGCTGACTGCAATGTATCTTTGAATATATTCAAAAAGCTGTCAAAATACAAGGACCTTGAAATAGAGGTCTCGAAAATGTGGCATATGGGAACATCAACAATCCCTGTTGTAGTTGGAGCCCTAGGACTGGTTGGAAAAGATTGCAGTAGACTAATTGCAGGGATTCCTGGAAGCCCATGCCTCAAGGAGATACAAAAAATTGTTCTGACAAGTACAGCCCACACTTTACGAAGGGCTCTATCTATGTAATTTTTTTTTTTTTTTGTCAGTGAAAAGGGTCATGATGCCATTTCTAACCTTAGGTCCCTGGGTGGGACCCGGAAAGAAATGTGTAAACGCCAGAAAGCAAAGAAAATAAAAATAATAATAATACGTTAGAGTACAATAGATCGAAAACGGAAAGAAGTAAGAAGAGAAAAGTAAGCATATATATATATATATATATATATATATATATATATATATATATATATATATATATATATATTGAAAGAGGAAAATACACAAATCTGTATATAAGTTAAAGTTCTATTGAAATATCATGAAATGAAAACAGGATAAATTGAGGATATCGAGTGTATGGGAAGGAAGGTGAAAAGTAAAAGCTAAAGGTTCACTGAGAACAAAAGAATATCTGGGAAGAATGAAAAAGAATAAAACTCTAAGAACACAAAGAAGAAAAGAGAAAGCACGAGAGAAAACAATCAGGGTAAGAAAAGTGTAGATTTATTGTAACTGGGTTAGATTTTGAAGAGATACGCTTGAGCAGGTCTATCTTCGGTTCAAGTATTGCTGATTGAAAATGGCTTTTGATTTCAACAAGCCTGCGAAAACCAGAAAATTGGTCATCGTGCTGACAGTGAAGGAGTTGAGGAGAAGAGCAGAGTATCGTGACAAAGAAGGATTAGAAAGGGGGAAAGTGAGATAGGATGTCATTTGGAAGGGGGGGATTGCTAGCTGATTAAAGTGAGAGCAAAAAGGTACAATATTAAGATGTTGGACTGGAAGACTAAAAGAGAAATAGAGTTATAACAGAAAGAGAGAAGAGATTATACGAAAAGCTGAGGCGTTGGGGTCGTAGAAAATAGAGAAAGAGAAACAAGTTCAAACAGAAATGTGATATATATATATATATATATATATATATATATATATATATATATATATAGAGAGAGAGAGAGAGAGAGAGAGAGAGAGAGAGAGAGAGACAAAGAGAGAAAGTGAGTGAAATAAAATGTAAGAGAAAGAACAATAATCATTTTTAATGACTACTTGGAGATATTTATGACAAATAGATAAAAAGTAAAGAAAGAAAGAATAAAAGAAGGAAACAAATCTAAAGTACAATTAAAGAAATGTAAACATCAACTCCTAGAAGACAGAAATTATTATCATCGGTAAGAGAAAAATCCCAAGATACGAGTTACAAATTCAAGTAGGCGTAGAAAAACTTTTAGAAGAGGAAGAACAATGTGACACCGAGATCCTAACACACATGAGATTAGCGAAAGAAACATTGGAAAAGATTAGCAAATTTGCTAATAAACGGGAAAAAAAAAGATTCGTTAGAAACAAAGAAAAGAGATGCTGGATTACTAAGTGTTATCCATCCTCTTATACAGACATTGAATGTTGTACAATTTATCGCGGATGAGAAGACAACTAGAGAAAACAATGATATTTTTACAGGAGGATACTGATAATTCAACGCACGGAGCGAGTAAGCAACAAGGACGTTTAAAAAAAAATGGTAACAGAAAGAATCGGGCAAAGACAGCTGAAAATCCTTGAAACATAACGAGGAAGAGCGGCTTGGAAAACTTAACCCTCACGAGGCGGAGTGAACGTATAAATTAGAGAAAGGGAAACAAATTATAACAGTTCGGTATGAGAAGTGAGCGAGAACTGGAGATAACGCGTGCCAATGCCTTTTGTTACAAAACTGATAGATGAGAGAAAATTAGAAAATTGTAATTAAGATGTTCATAAAATTAAAGTTCATGCTTTCTTATTTTGTAAAAATAATCCACTTAACCCATCAGCACTTAGCATTGGTTTAAGCAGAATCTAAGCGTTAGTTAGAAACTGTCATTTTGGAAAGAGAAAATTGCACTGAAATTACTTACATCCTTCAACGTGTCTTTCTCCAAAATTCGTAGTATTCGTACCAACCTCTGAGGCGTGAAATCGTTCCTCTTCAAAAAATCTCCGGTCATCTTAGTTCTCTGTGAAACTAATCTTAACTCTTCAATCCCATCCTCTGATTTCTCAATTCCTCACTATCTTCCTCTCCTGAGGAAAGACTCTAATGTCCACATGCATGGCCTGGGATTTTATCACCGTGAACACAACTCTACACAACTCTTACATGTGTCTCTGTCTCTCTCTACTTGATTGTGTTCGCTATCTTTACTGAGGGTACCGGGTTAGCAGTTTTCTGATTGCTGTTCCCGATTGGTAGTTAGGAACCTGAACTCTTACATAGCGTCTTGAGAGGCTGCTCTGATTAACAATCGCATAATATCGGGGTTCTTATAGCGCCATGTCATACATGGAAGGGTGACTCTGCAAGCATTTCTGGTGGGCAATTCCGAAGACACACTATACTACAATCTACGCCAATTCCCATCCAGCACATGTTACATTTGACGACCGACTGCTACTAGTACGCTTGGCCTTTCCTTACAGAACAACACTCCATGACTATAAGCAACCAAAGATATAAAGATAAACCAGCTCAACAAAAAACATCTAAACTCTTCAATCTTTCTTTCTTCAACATGCGTGGCTTTCATATCAACTTCTGCGGCGTGAAAACGTTCCTCTTCAAAAACTCTCCGGTCATCCTAGCTCTCTGTGAAACTAATCTTAACTCTTCAATCCCATCCTCTGATTTCTCAATTCCTCACTATCTTCCTCTCCTGAGGAAAGACTCTAATGTCCACATGCATGGCCTGGGAGTATATGTTCGCAAACATCTCCCGCTAGTTAGGGAACTCTCTCTTGAATCTTCAGACCATTTTTACATATTTCTTGTCGATGTCTATTTTTGTCTCCTGCCGTAGTAAGCATCTCTGCCCTCTTGACATCTCTGATCATGCGGTAATGTCTGTAAATATCTCCTTCCGCTCCCTCTCCAGCCAAGAACTTTTTATTAATAGAATATCTTTCTGTTATCAACGAGCAGATTGAGACTCGTTCCATGATTTCTTTCCTGCTATTACCTTGTAATGAAGTTTTAATCATGTTCAGAAATTTGCGACTGGGGTCACTTCCCTGGTGAAAGCTGGCATCAATGCTTTCATTCCAGTATGGAAATACCAAGTTAAACCACGTTTATCTCCTTCGTTATTATTTGCATGCTCGGCAGCTATAGCCCACAGAAATTAATTCCTCCGGCTGCACCAAAGCATTGCGTCTGATTGCAGCTGACGTCTCTTTGTCTCTGCTCGTAACGAGTGCAAGAGTCTCCTTAAAGAAGCGGAGTTACTGTTTGCTGATAGAATAAAACAGCGTACAGCATCTCGCTGGTTCGATGCTTTGCTCGTAAATTCTCTTCCAACTCAACACTCGATTTATTTGGAGTATCCCCACCTGATTTCCCCACTAGAACTGAGGTTCTGCTAATTGATATGCGCATAACCCTGTCATCGGTCTCGGATATCATTTCTAAAATAGAATCTCATGAGGCAAGCGGAGATGACGGGATCCCAGCCGTCGCCCTAAAGAAATGTGGTCCAGAATTGCCTCCATTTCTCTCCAAATTCTACAACTACTGCCTCACTGCTTCCTGATTTCTATCTTGTGGGAAGTCCTCCTCTTGCTTCTTAAGAGCTCTGCAGAATATTTTTCACTCCCTAACTATCGACCTATTAATCTCCTACCGCATTTCAGGAAAGTATTCGAGGCTTTAAGCAATGCTGAAGTAGTTAAGCATCTTACCTCTCACGATCTACTCTCCGACAAACAATGTGGCTTCCGTTTTGCCCAGTCAAACGCTGACGTGCTTACGGCCATCACTGAATGGGTATATCAAGCTCTTCTTAATAACGGCAACGCTCGAGCTGTGGATCTAGATATATCAGACGTCTGACAGGGTTTAGCATGCTGGTCTTCTACGTAAGTTTCAGTGCTATGGTATTATAGGACGATTGTTACATTTAATCTAGTACATCCTGTCAAATCGTGAAATGAAGTTCCTTCTGAACGGGCTCGCTTCCAGGTCCTTTCATACGAACGCGGGTGTACCCTAGGGCTCTTTCCTGTTTGTGTTCTTTACCAATGATCTTCCTGATGTCGTCAGCTCACAAGTAGACATTTATGCAGAAGACACTTCTCGATTTGGATTTAAATCAGGAGAATTTCTAGGTCAGTCTATATTACTTAAATTTGCTCACTGATAAGACTTACTAGTGTGTTCGTGCAGCGTTACAATTTTCGTAGGCTTCCTTGGAGTAACGTCTATCGCGGTTAATGGTCGTAGGACAACTAATCGACAGTCGAAACAATATGGTCTGATCGTGATAAAAATCTGATGCAATCACGGATGAAGCAATATTTTTCAAGGCCAAACAAATTTCAACATACACACGGAAAATAGGTTCATATTACTGCACACCACCGCAGATGACCTATTCTGAGGAAAAATTAAGATTAATGATACCTTTGTCCCTACAGTGGGTCTAAAACTGACCGTATGGTGAAAGTAAACTAAAGCCATTGCTTCAGCTAATTTGTACAAGGGTTATGGTTCGGTGCTTCTACAATATATTTCTGCAAATTTGACTTTTCTACAACTTCTTTCAAGATAATTGTTCCGATGAGCTTTTTGCCATTTTATCTAGAGTTTATGAATTTAAACGCAGTACTAGATTGGCGATGAGGTCTCATCAATTTGAAAAATGAATTGGCTACATGCAAGTTCTATGCTAACAGTTTCTTCTATCGCACTTCTCACTTGTAAAACTCTCCTTTAGTTCTATGCTTTACAGCCAACTCTGGCCTAAAAAAATTCATGATCACCCTTCTCTTATTCTCGTTCTATAATGTGTCTGTTTTCTAATTCTTTCACACCCAGTAAACCCTATGTGTATTAGTGGGTTTACTGCCTTTCATGGGGTGAATTTGATTTTAAAAAATATATAAATGTCTTATGTTGAAATCAAGATAACTTTACGCAAGATGATTGCAATATATTTGGAGAAATTGTTGGGTTTTTTTTTTAAACTGAAGCCAGGAGGAGATGGTTTAATCGCTTGAGGCATATTTCATAAATGTTTAGCGATTAAACAATAAATGTTTTGTGTCATGTCAATGATTTGTTTTATTTGTGGCAAAGTGCAAAAGCCTCTAACTGTGGGGATTCCATAATTTTTACCAGCGGTTGTATACGCTTGAAAACTTATAACTAATAGGACAGTAAGAAAGTCTGATGTTTCTGTTAGTTTTGTTATTATTTCATTAATCTTATCAGCATGGATGACTGAAAAGAAAGTTAGGTCGATGAGGAGAGGGAAGAACAAAAAGGTGAAAACTAAGAGAAAATGGCGGATGAGACGATGAATAATTGTACATTGAAGGGAAAAGTTTGGTGGGGATATTTGAGAAGATTAGCAAAACGGAAAAATAGAATTATAAGAAGGGAAATGTAGCGAAGGATAAACAAAAAAAATAAAGAATTGATGTCATGTGATAAAAAGAATGTAAAAGTCTAAATGGAAGAGAAAAGAAAAAGTATAAAAAGAAGTTGTAGTAGTAGTAGTGGTAGGAGTAATAGTAGTATTAGTAATAATAGGGGTAATAATAGTAGTAGTAACAGAAGAAGAAGAAGAAGAAGAAGAAGAAGGAGGAGGAGGAGGAGGAGGAGGAGGGGGATTTGGTTGATTGGTTGATTTTTGATATATTCTATTGGTTATCTAATAGGTCGGGGACACTAAAATCAAACGGGTGCGGAAGTTTAAATATCTGGAAAGCATTTTGACAGTAGACGGCAATTACGACACTGAGATTCGTAGACGTATTGGGATGGCCAAGGACGCGTTCCAAAAACCGGGCAGAGTATTAAAATACAGGAGCATCTCTTTGGTAACAAAGAAAAGAGTACTGAGGTGTTACGTCACATTTGTCCTCCTTTACGACGGCGCATGTTGCACGGTCTCCTTACAAATGAAAAAGAGACACGAGGCGACTGAAATGTGGTTCTACAGAAGGATTTTGAGGATATCATGGACCGAGCGTGTGAGCAACAATGAGGTCTTGGACAGGATGCAAACAAGGAAGATTGCTTATATTTAACATCAGGCAGAGATAGCTGAAGTTTCTGGGACACGTAATGAGAAAGGAGGGCCTGGAGAATCTGATAATCACAGGTCGGGTAGAGGGAATGAGAGACTAGAGAAAGCAACCCATGACATACCTGGCGGGCTTGCGC
Source organism: Acanthosepion lycidas (assembly GCA_963932145.1). NCBI lineage: Eukaryota > Metazoa > Mollusca > Cephalopoda > Sepiida > Sepiidae > Acanthosepion > Acanthosepion lycidas. The sequence continues at coordinate 27,544,568 of OZ010604.1, read as the reverse complement.
AAGTGGATAACAGAATGTGGCCTGGGAGATATTGCAGAGGGACGAAACTTATTGAGAACTACAAGGGATAGGGGACAGTGGATGGGAGAAGATAATAATGGGTTTAGGGAAACAAGTTTTATTAATTAACCCACAGCTGTGGGGAGAATAAGTAGATTCATACCTTCCTCAAGGGTATCTGCACGTAAGTGGATGTAACGAACGCAATGAGAATTGGAACTCGGCTCTCCGATTTCAATTTCCGAGCCATGATCCTTTATACCACCCGGACATCCAAACTTAAAACACCTGTTATTCCCAAGCGGTCACTTATCAAGGTAATGAACAGGATCAGTGTTGCATAACTTCGGTGATCGTACGGGAACCGGTGTTTCAATGTGATGTGGCCGTTCACTAAAAAGAAGTAGTGTTAGTAGAAAAAGAAGAAGGCGGAGGAAGACAAGAAGAAAAAAAAATGAGGTGGAGGAAGGAGACAATTAATAGTAGTAGTAGTAGAAAAAGAAGTAGTAGTAGGAGGAGGAGTAGTAGTAGAGGTAAAACAAGAAGCAGCAGAAGGAGGAGGTGAGGAGGGTAAGATGAAGAAGGAGGAGGGGGAAGAGGATAAAATATATTAGGAAGAGGAAGAGGGGGAATAGGACAAGAAGAAGAAAGAGAAAGGCAGAGGATGAATAGGAAGAGTACAAGAAGTATAAGAAGTTGTAGTGGTAGAAGAAGAAAAAGAAGAAAGAGGAGGAGGAATAGGATAAGAAGAAGAAGAAGAAGAAGAAGAAGAATAAGAAGAAGAAGAAGAAGAAGAAGAAGAAAGGCGGTGGCGGAATAGAAAGAGGATAAGAAAAAGAAGTAGTAATAGTAGTTGTAGAAGAAGAAGAAGGGGAGGTCGTGGAGGAATAGAATAAGGTGAAAAGAGAAGAAAGAGGTCCAGTAGTAGTAGTAGTAATAGAAGAAGAAGAAGAAGAAGAAGAAGAAGAAGGAGGAGGAGGAGGAAGAGGAGGAGGAATAGAATAAGGTGAAAAAAGGAGAAAGACGTCCAGTAGAAGAAGAAGAAGAAGAAGAAGAAGAAGAAGAAGAAGAAGAAGAAGAAGAAGAAGAAGAAGAAGGAAAATAAAGATTAGGTAAAAAAAAATGGGAAAAGAATTTGTGAACGAATTAGAAGTGTACTATGGGTGGGGGGAGTAAAGAATGTCGCATAAACAAACACAAAGAATTCAAGGAACCAAATATAGAGGCTGGTGGCGACGGTAGAAGGATATGACTGTCATAATGAAGGAAGGATTATCTTTTGAGCGAAGTGTAATCTGGCGTATTTAGGCCAGATTATCTCGATCGGACGGAAAGGCTCCGTCCGAGACACGAAATCACCGAAGCGTACGATGCCGACATACTTTCAAGGCACGTCTTTAATTCACATAAAACAAAAACATTTTTCATCACGATGAACAAGACGCTACGTAAGCTACCGGCTGCGTGCAGACACGCGATTGCAAACATTTTGAAGGCCAAACACTAAACACACGCTATTTTGTTTACTTTTTTTCACTTGATATGTCACTAAAAACAAGGGCATCCCATAAATTATACGATAGCCGTGGGTTAATTTTTATACTGTAGCTCGCAATAATTAAAAAAATAAATAAATCAAAAATTAAGCCAAGATATCTTCCTTTCATATTGTTGTATCCTAGGGAAAGTTACTGAATAGAATAATCACACGAAGGTTCGTAATGAACGATAATACAAGGAAAGGACAAAACACATAAGATTCGCCAGCGGCGCGTAGAAGTAGTAGTCAGCTGCTAGAAGTGAGTCACGTGAATTCCACACTGAATCTCCAGCTGCAGGCGGTCAGATGTGGCACAAGGCCGAATTTAATGTGGGGTCCTATCCCGTAGGCTCCCCAACAATTCCCCGTAGACCTGGTATAAAACGGGATCGGGTAGCTGTTTCCCGAGACAACATTCTGCCCTTCGACATAGTCTGGGGATCCTCTCTGCCCGGAAACAGAGAGTTCGAGCAGCACAGCCGGAGGCGAATCTCGAGCTGCAGGATATCTATCAACCGCTCCCCGCTGTCAGATGTGGAACAAGCCCGAATTTAATGTGGGGTATCCGAGCCCGTAGACTCGGTCCAAAATTCCCCGTAAACCCGTTATGCAACGGGGTCGTGTAGCTGTTTTCCGGGACGAGACTCTGCCCTTAAACATAACCTCGTTTGGGGATCCAATCTGTCCGGAGGCAGAGAGTTTGACCAGCACAGCTGGAGACGAATCTTCAACTGCAGATCAACATACAGTGCTTACTACTGTATTTATCGTCCGTAGGTATACTACAATCTATATTCAATTGCTGAGAACTAAGTTCTACTCGAGCATCTTTCCGCGAACCACTACTCTATGTAACCGACTCCCAAGAGGATATTTTTCCAATCAATACAACCATTCCATTCAAGCAACTTCTCCTCGCAAACCACTGTTTTGTGCAAACGACTCCCAAGAGAATATTTTCCCGATCACTACAGACATAACCTCTTCAAGTCTAGGAGCTAATCGTTATCTTCCCCACGTATCAACATAAACTGTGCCTTTTACTCTGTAACCCTCTACCTCGAGTGGCTCCCGGGCTTTGTACAAGGTGAAATCTATATAGTTTCACATCGTTTTAGAGGCATGGACACATTATAACGCATATACATATATGCATATACGCAGGTATACAATTGACCAACTCGGGTGTACTTAGATTAAATGAAAAGACAAAACGTGAAAATGTCTCCACACCCAATTTCTTGTCCTTTTTAGCTTTTAATATTTGTTCTCTCTTTCTTATCTTTGCTAAATCTTGTCACGCCACCCATTTACTCAAGCTCTCTCTCTGAATCTGTAACCCTCTACCTCGAGTGGCTTCCTTGCTTTGTAAAAGGTGTACTTAGATTAAATGAAGAGACAAAAAGTAGAGTGAAAATGTCTCCACACTCAATTTCTTGTCCTTTTTAGCTTTTAATATTTGTTGTCTCTTTCTTATCTTTGCAAAATCTTGTCACGCCACCCATTTACTCAAGCTCTCTAAGTAGGTTATTCGTTGTTTTCTTCCGTCTCTCTTGCCTTCAATCTGTCCTATGAGTATCAAATTTTCCAAGTTCTCTTTCCTCATCAATCAAGAGAATTCAACTGTCTCTTCCTGATATTAAGTATAAGTGCCATTTTTTCCCATTTTCTTTAAAACTTCGCTGTCGCTTACATGTCCAGACCATGGTATTCTCATCATCCTTCTGTAGAACCACATTTCTGTTGCACTGTCTCTTCTTAATCTGTGAGGAGATTGTCCAACATTAATTACCATATAGGATTGCTGATATTATATAAGTTATTTCCAATGATTTTTTCTGTTTCTAAATACATTGCTTAACATTTGGAATGCATTTTGCCTATGCAAATGCGTCTCTGGAATTCAGTGTTTCACTTTCCGGCTTCTGTTTTTTAACACTTTCATCATATGTTTAAATTGTTGATTTTGGTATCTCCAGTTTATAACTTGCATATTGGGATGTTCCTTTCACAGACAACCATGCATTCTGTCTTCTTAAACTTGATGTTTTGTCCTTTCTTCTGACTATCCTTCACTACATTCTGTAGAAGTTCTTATAGTTTATTTTCTATGTCTGCTGTTAACACTTTCATCTGCCTATTTTATGCTGTTAAGATTGTGTCGACCAATAATAAATTCTGGTAGAATTCTAATTCGTTCAGAATCGCCTCAATGTATAGATTGAATTAATCCTTGTCTTACATCTCTTTTTGTATTTGTATTACGGTGGAGTAATGGATAGCGGCCTGGATTGAGGAATCGGAAAGCCGAGTTCGAATTCCAGTTGAATCCGTTGCATTCACTTAAGTGCTAATACCCTTGGGAAAGATAAGAAAGCACTTCTCCCCACCAGCTATGGGTAAATAGCAGGACAGACCGGGTTCTACAGCCGTGGATGGCAACTGGTCTACCGCAGAAAGAAATGGCAACCTATTGCGGGAAAAATCTGCCTCGTCAATCATGTATCGAAAAATACATGATCGCCTAAGCGTGTATCGCGCATGGCACATAACTGACAAAACAAAATCGCTAATTGTATTGTGAACTCATCAGTAATTTACAGTAGCCTGATGAGATGCATTGATACGCATCGAAACAAGATTGTGCAGCCATTTTGACACGGCTTCAGTGTAATATCACCCAAAAAATAAATAATATATATATATATATATATATATATATATATACACACACAGAGAGAGAGAGAGATAGAAAGAGAGAAAGAGTTAGGCAGAATAGCTTCATTCAAGCATATTTTATTAAATTATATACACATATTATGTCATATTTATAATAATACTTTCCAGTTCTCTAATTAGGTTCTTGAAGTTTAGCTGAAATTCATCAAGGAAGGCGCCGTGGTTCTTGTTCACCGAAGTAAATTTGGTTTTCCCTCCCCTATCGTCCTCAGTGGTCATTTGCGAAGACAAAATTTATGTTACTGTCATCGCTATGTTGATGATTTTTGTACATAAAATTCAGAATTGTAGCTATAGTGTGTAAAGATGGCGAAAATGCAAATGGTATTAAATGTTGGTAAAATAAATTTTAAAACATTGCTCTTAATATATTTTGTTCAATGTTATTTTGTTTTGATATATATATATATATATATATATATATATATATATATATATATATATATATATTAAAATGGATTAGATTTTCGGTCTATATTGCAAGTACTTTCTATATTGCAAATACCATCCTAAGTCATAGATGTTTTTTTTTCCTCAATTTCAGATAATTTCTTGTAAAATTCCAAGCCGAAAATGAATGTGATACTTGTCGAAAGATGTTTGTTTAAAAAGTGTGTTATTATTAACAGTTAAGAATACACACACACACACACACACACACACACACACACATATATATATATATATATATATATATATATATATATATATATATAAATAGATATCGTGGACACTCTCGTCACGGACGATAAATGGGGACTCAGTAAAATAAACAGGTGCTCAGCTTTTGTGGACAGGCATGTTTCTCCCATGGCCTGCACATGTCTTGTAAACTTTTAGACAAATAAAACATATGGTTCAGCCATTTTGCTTCAGTAGTTGAGGATGAATTGCCACATGTTTCCGTGAGTGGACAGGAAGGCCTGCTATTCGGCAAACAACAACGCGACCATAACATGTAAAACTGTCATTGATAAGAGCAGCATGCTGGCAAAATTCTTTAATATTTGCACGCAGATGATCGCGATATTCAAGTCGACCTCGCTCAACATTTGTATAAATGAGAATAAGGTTTGTTTTTCGCCAGTAAGATAAGATAAAACTGCATCGCTTCAGATTGTCTTTGACGTAAGAATGGCCTTCCAGCTGACCTGTTATATATATATATATATATATATATATATATATATATATATATATATATATATATATATATATATATGTAAGCAAATATATGGATATAGATCCGACGGGTATGAAGAAAATATACGGAAAAAACAAACAAAAATCCTTATATGCAATTATGCTGTTTTAATGTTAATATGTCAACGTCGGACGTTTCGGTCTTATAAACCATCTTCAGGACATATTCATAAAATATAATTAACATTATCAATTCAACATGACAAAGACGGTGGACATAAGCTGTACCTTTCACTGATTATTGGATTCTACTTAAGGGCTCTTCGCATCTGTTCAGCAAAATATTTAGATGATGAATTCACATATATTGAGGATACCTTTTCAAATCTTTCGTATCCGAGACAATTATTACTGAGAGCTAAAAATAAAGCGTTGAAAATTCACACATCAGCGCAAAATGACACCTCGAAGGCCACTACAACTACATCAGTGAAAGGTACACTTTCAGCTGCTCCTGATAATAATTCTTTTCGTCGCATCTTTCTACCAAATAAGCATTTGACCGAACGTATCTCCAATAATTTAAATGCGTTAAAAATTAAAACTACAATATTACCTACTAGAACTATCCGTGATTTATTAAATAGCACCAGCAAACAACATATTACATCCGATGCTTGCATCTACCAAATCTCATGCAAAAACTGTGACTTAAAATATGTGGATGAAACATGTAGGTCCGTAAAATCTCGTGTTTTCAAGCATAAACGAGATATTCGCCTCGGAAATTTAAACAATGTTTTAGATGTACACACAACTAAAGTAGATCATAATTTCGATTTTGATTCCGTGAAGATTTTAAAATATTTTCATAATAAAAATCTTAGGAGGATTTATGAAGCAGGCATAATATCCATCTCACGGACGGTGAATACTAGACCTGGCTTCTTTAGTATTTCCCCTTTTCTAGCGAGATTAATGCTCGACAAGCGTACATATACATTTTAGATCAAAATAGAATTCTTTTCATTTTTCATTTTTCATTCAAAATACTCAAATTGACCATGTTTAAACGGAACGCTGATCATATAAAACTTTCAGTTATCTGTTTGGATAAGTCTTGTTTTTATGACCACCGTCTTTGTCATGTTGAATTAATAATGTTAATTATATTTTATGAATATGTCCTGAAGATGGTTTATTAGACCGAAACGTCCGACGTTGACATTATATTAACATTAAAACAGCATAATTGCATATAAGGATTTTTGTTTGTTTTTTCCATATATTTTTCTTCATATATATATATATATATATATATATATATATATATATATATATATATATATTATCACTTTTTTTCGTTTGGGTGTGAAACTGTGCAGATTTTACAAATTTAAGGAGATCTATGGCGAGAGAAGTTTCGCACAAATTTGAACTTGACGGACCGACTTGTTCTCTATAATTCAGTTGGTTAGAGTTTGCCATAAATAACTGTAGCTTCGTAGGTTCCAACTCTGCCGGAGAGCGCAATTTTTTCTTTAATTAATTTTCCCCAACATTCAGGCCAGACTTTTATCTTAACACACACACACACACACACACACACACATATATATATATATATATATATATATATATAAATATAAAAGTGAACATAGAAGTCAACACTTAGAGGCGACAGTCTGTTTCATGCTATATGCAATCGTCAGGCCACATATGCTAAGATTTTTATTATGAAAATATTTTAAAATCTTCACGGAATCAAAATAATTGCATATAAGGATTTTTGTTTGTTTTTTCCGTATATTTTTCTTCATACTGTCGGATCTATATCCATATATTTGCTTACATATATATATATATATATATATATATATATATATATATATATATATATATATATATATATATATATATATATATATATAATGTAAAAATCCGTGGGTAAGTAATCGAAGTGAATTCTAATAACATCTGATCCCAAAAGAGAGCTCAGTGTATTTCTTATAGACCATATATAAATAAATTACATATAAATGAAACTCAAAAATCCACCTATTTGGATGGCCATTTCGACCGCAAGAAGATTAATTTCTTGCGGGGTGAAATGACCGTCCAGTTGGGGTATTTTTGAGTGTCATTTATATGTAATATGTTAGACACACACACACACACACACACACACACACACACATATATATATATATTATATATATATATATATATATATATATATATTAGGTTGGTGCAAAATAATGTCGTTTTTTAAAACCTAATATATTAATAAAAAATCACCTCATATGAGGAAAAAGCTTATTCCAACCGACGGATAAATCTGACGAATAATTTTAATATTTTATATTACAAGGATCCACTTGGATAATATACCAACGAATTTATTACTCTCTCTCTCTCACTCACACACACACACACACACACACACACACACATATATATATATATATATATATATATATATATATATATATATATATGTATGTATGTATGTATGTATGTATGGGGTGGGTATAGAATAAGACAGATGACGTTCAATTGTCAGGGACGTTTAGGAATTTAATGTCAAAAGAGAAACCCTATCGATGAGTGTTGAAAAGATGAGGACAGCAAGGATAGAGAAAACGGATATGAGAAACGTGGAAGGAATTGGTTTATTAGAGAAGCAATGACTGGCACTAACTTATCTTGAAGGAGTGAACAGCAGTCCAAGAAATCGGCGTATGCACCGCACGTGTGTATATGTGCGTGCGTGCGTGCGTGCGTCCGTGTCGGTGTGTGTCGGTGTGTGTATTTGAGTGAGAGAGAGCGAGAAAGAGAGAGATGGGAAAAAGAGGGAAAGAGAGAGAGAGAGAAGCACCCAAAACTAATGAGGCAGCAGACTCGTTGAGACCAGAACACGTTTACTCAGAAGATATTTTAATTAGTTAGGATAAATTACTCTGCGGATGTAAGGTAGCGGGGAGACAGCTCTACAGGAAGACGACTTTCTATCAAAAATCTATTGCCACTATGTCACACACACGCTCATACACAGAGACACATAAGCATATATATATATATATATATATATATATATATATATATATATATATATATATATATATATATATATATATTTGTTGATAAGATGCAAAATTTAAAAATAAGCAAAACCGTAAAACAATTACAACCATTTATGCAACCACTGCCAACAGGAAAAATAGCGATTATGACATTTCAGGAAATAAAAACCTTTTAAACCAAAAATCCAGAGTCTTAAGTCCTTGCTTACATATCAGAATTTTTTTCTGAAGTGTATATGAGGCTGGATAACAATAAATAAATTTAACCCCCCTACAGATGCTTTTACAATACACTTGCTTTTCTTCTCTAACCCCTACTTCTTTTTCTTCTTTTTACTTCTTCACATCCTCCACCTCTCTTTCCATTACACCCAACGTCGGGCTTTTTTTTTTTTTTTCTTTTTAAATAATAATTTATTGTTCTTTAGGTTTTTATTAAACGTTAGGTGGTCATTTGATAAAAAATCGACTGAGAATACCGTAAGATTGAATGAAACCAAGGTAGCGGATTCCACTGACCTCCTCATTTTTAATACATACATACATACATACATACATACATATATATATATATATATATATATATATATATATATATATATATATATATATATATATATATATACATATATATATATATTAATTCAAACGTTATTATAGTGTACATTCCTTATATAATGGCGTTTGAAGTAATATAAATGTCGGACTGAAAAGAAATAAACTAACTCTTTATATATATATATATATATATATATATATATATTTATATTTATAAATTAAACCAGTAAGCAATTGTATTAAAAAGTACACAATACATACATAAAGAAAATAAAGAATTAAAATTTAATAAGTAGAGATTTTCAATTTAAAAAAAAAACGGACAATCACACTAATTTGAGTTCAACCTTTCAGTATTCTCAGCTCATCAAGGACAAAATTGCGTCTGAGGATACCGAAATGTAGCCTGATTATATATATATATATATATATATATATATATATATAATACACTTCGGTTACTTAACCGAGGATTTTTATATTATATATATATATATATATATATATATATATATATATATATATATATATATAAAGAAAAGAGGAAAAGTCATCTTAGTCGAGGTGTTTAGTCTTCTGTCTTTATCAAGGCAAATGCGAGGATTTTATTTTGTTACAATTGTTCATATTGTACAACATCATAATGGTTGTTGTTTTTTTTTAAATTCGGGTACAGGAATTCTGATTTTCAATTTTAAACGATATATTTTCCCTTCGTCTTTCTTTATATTGTCTTTTTACAGAAACATTCTATCTTAAGAATCTGGTTAGTAAAGTCAAATTGCTGCCTTTAAATTACAAATTTCCCATAATTTTTCTCGAACGCTCATATCTGCTCGAAGCGTATCGTAACGTAAGCAAAATACGTTATATATTATGAGATATAGACAACAGGATATTAGCAGTACAAGAAATCGGCTTATGCACCGCACGTGTGTATATGTGCGTGCGTGTGTGTGTGCGTGTCGGTGTGTGTATGTGACTATTATTTTAATCTATTTATTGTTTATACATCTGGTTAGCAAGGTTATTATCGAATTGTAGTTTAAAAGGTTTTGAATTCAGTGTTGTCTTTCTCTTTGACCAATTGCCGTCCATTGCTATAGAACCAAGTCTGTCCTGCTATTTTACCCATAGCTGTGGGGATCAGAAGAGGATTGATAACTTTCCCAAGGATATTAGCACCTAAGTGATTGTAATGGATTCGACCGGAATTCTGATTAGTAACATCGTTTTACTGCTTTTAAACTACAATCTTCCATTTGTCGTTTTCGCAGAATGTGAGGTCATTTGTTTTTGCTTAGATACGCTTCGAGCAGATATGAACGTTCGTGGGAAATCATGGAGAAATGTAGCTTAAAAGAAGTAAAATCGCTCTTGCTATCCAGATACTATTCTGTAGTTAAACCGGTATAGAACGTTGTTTATTTGATTTAGTTTGGAGTGAGTCGTTTGTAATCCGGGGTAGCTGAAGTTCGTTTAAATGTCTGACCTTTGCAGCAGTCGGGAGAAAGTCCGCTTCTGATCGATAATTGATAGTTTAGAAGTTAGACCTTGTTAGTAGTTGTCATCTTTGGAATAGGTGCGACGTCAATCTGTACTGCTTTCTCGGTCCGCTGAAGGGTAGAAAATGCCTTAAGCAGATGACCGCTTAACTTCCTCACGCGACACACTTGGCTGGTTTCTCTGGCGGGCCCTTCTCTTCTTCTGCCACTGAACTAAATGTTTATAACCAGGGATCCAGACTATTGACGCGAAGTTTTGTTTCGGCTAATATCACAAGTAGCTTTTTGGGTTTTTTGGGGGTTTTTTTGGTTGATCAAAATTATTTTATTTTGCTGTATTCCTTTCTTTTTCTTTTCTTTTTTATAGCGTAAGATATGAGAAAGCATCTCTTATTTTGGTAGAGTTTTAGTCACAATGTCTAAACCCATGTGTCAGCAAACTTTCGCCGTTTTCAATCATTTCATCTATTTTCTCTTTTTTATTTGGCTCTCGTTAATCGAGAGAGAATAAAAAGAAAGAAGGTTAAAGAGAGAAAGAGATATGTGTTTACAAAGAAAGAATATGCTTTATTTTAATTTGAATTCCTTTTTTTGATTATATATTTTATTTTCCGACTTTATTTTATTTTTCATTTTGGTTCACCATAACTGCTATCTTAATTACTCTTATGATATCCAATAGAATATCCCTTAAATATAGATGACTATATTTCATTTGCTTTTGCGTATGTTCTTAAACCGTCCCAGTCTATTCATTTTGTTTAGTGTTTAGTTCTCTTCTTTTTTTACTGGAAATAATTATTGATAAAGGTCTGTGTGCTAGATCTATGAAACCCTTAAAGAATTTACTTGAAAGGATTTAGGGGAATGTTCTGGAAAATAGAAAATATTTTTAACAATAGCGAACATTTAAGTTACGTGACCAGCTGCAAGATGGGAACAGAGGTGAAAGGCCCGCGATCGTTCGCTATGAAAACACAGCAGCATAGAAAGGGAGAAATAGGAAAAAAAAGAAGAAAAGAAAAAAAAGACGAAAGAGAAACAACGCAAGTTAAGGCGGGGAGCATAAAATAACAGAGAAAGAAAAAGGTATAAAAATATGTAAGAGAGAGAGAGAGAGAGGGAGATTTTACAGTGGAATATAGGGAGGGGCAACAAAAAAATGTGAAAAAAAGACGACATAAAAGAAAATTAACAATGAGGGTTAACTAGAAAATATGTTTTGAAAAGAAATAAAAAATATGAAATAATATATCATAAAAAAAAAGCAAAATATAAAACTAAGCGAGAAAAATGTGCTAAAAAGAAGTGTCATTTAATGAAATCAATATATTGCTTAATATCCGAGTGCTACAACTGGCTCATAAAATTGTTTATGCTACGAAATCGTGAAGCTCTGTTCGTCCAGAAGTTTTGTCAATAAATACGCTCTGATTAAAAAAAAGACGTGTGGACGATATATTAGCGACCGCAAGTTATACAAACTGGAAATGAAAATGAAAAATAAACATTGCTATTTTTTTTATTTTTAATCGGTTTTACTCCATGACAGACATTAAAGCCACTAAGACCCAAGGGGTTACAGGGTATGGAATAATTTGTAACAGAAACAATTATAATGATCTGGAAGAGGGAAGAGGTAAGAGTAGACATAAGGAGAGTAAATAGCAATTGATATTGCATTTAAAGTTGGCTCGAAAGCATGCCGCCAGAAAGCAGTTCAACAAGCGAGAAATGCGAGAAAGGAAAATGGTAACATAGAATTTACGTTTATATCTAGCGAGCTCAACTCTAAACTGATGAGATCTTGCATCCCGTCGAGTGTTTCTTTTTCATTTTACGTGCTATGTCCTTTCAGGAAGTAGGCGATCATGGCTCTCCACCTCCCTCTATCCCTTGCAGCTCTCAACAAGTTCCTTCCGTCTGCCACCTCCTCCAGATCACGTTCTGTCATCCACTTGCTTAAGCCCGCCAGGTATGTCATGCGTTGTTTTCCCTTCTCTCTTTTTCCACCTATTCGACCCGTGAGTATCAGATTTTCAAAGCTATCCATCCTCATTATGTGTCCCAGAAACTCCATCTGCCTCTTCCAGATGTTAAGTATAAGCCTCCTCTTAGTTTGCATCCACTCTGATCTCATCGTTGCTCACACGCTCGGTCCATGATATCCAGTCAAATCCATTACTTTCACTTAAGTGCTAATACTCTTGGGAAAGGTATGAATCTTCTTCTTCTCTCTACACCTATGGGTAAAATAGCAGGAGAGACCGGGTTTTATAGCCTTGGATGACAACTGATCTACTTCAGAAAGAAATGGCAACCTACTGCGGGAAAAAAATCTGCCTCGTCAGTCATATATCAAAAGATGCATGATCACCTAAGCGTGTATCACGCATGGCACATAATTGACTTAAAGTCTTGTTACCATAGCGAATAGCTTATTCGAACAATTACCATGAACGTATTTATAGAAAAGATACACAGAGACAAACTTACGACGGTGGGATTAAAATATACAGTTAGAAGATAGATCTTACAGTTTCCTAATTATTAAAACTATAATTAAGACTATACAGCTGTAAATAAAATGTGATATAGATTTGTGTGAATGTCTGGAGTAATCATTATTTACACTGTTTATATATTCAGATTATTGCATTAGTTTATTCGTTGCTGTCATCGTCGTGTCCTACGGACTTCGTCAAGTAATTTTCACGTTCTCTTGGAGATTTAAACCTAATCAACCTTTTAATTAAGTTGTAACTTCTGCTGCTGCGGTTGAAGAATTGCTGTTATGTGTCTTTCTTTCTGTTCATGGGATATCGTTCAGTTATTGCTCGTCGTCCCTATCGAGTGAAAGTACACACTACCCGCCCGAGGTATTGAGCTCGCAATCGTTATGACAGGAAACTTACAAATCGACGCTTTAATCTAGTAGGGCATTGTCCCGTAAGACAGTTTGCTGTAGTGGACTTGGAGACTTAAAACTAACCTGTTGCTGATTAGGCTGCTGTCAATTTTTGACTGCTGCGGCGATTAAAGACTTGTCATTTATCATTCTTTCTTTATTAGCAATTACCATATTGTATTTATTTCTATGTTAGGCACTGATTTCTTCTGGATTCTATCTCTCCAGTATTCTTCCTTATCCGGTATTTTCAATTCACTTGTTTTGTTTTTTTTGTTGTTTTTTTTTCAAGCACGTGATAAAATCATCAAAGTATTTAGAACTAGCAGCATGGCCCGGGGTTGCCCATGCTTGATTAAAAACATCGTACGACTCATACAGCAATCGCTATCACTTGACTTAAAATATTTTTGCCCTTCTTTGCCTTTAAAGGAGTGCCCTTTGCTGTACTGATGTTACTACATGCCTTACTTCTTGCCTATCTCACAGTGCGAATTTTTTCGAACCTCTATACTAAACATTAAATCTGTTACGAAAAAAGAACTAAACAAAATGAACACAAAACGATCAGCTTTAAAAAAAAAAAAGGGACTCGTAACTGGAAAAACCGAATGAAAAAAGAATATTAACAACAAATATTTTTTCACACCCAACCCAGTTCTGCTGAATCAGAATCAACGTTGAGTTTAAGCAAACGAATGAGCCAATTGAAGTAATGTGCCATGCAGATTTAAATTTTTCCCACTTGTGACGAATGCTAGCATGCTAATTAACATTCGTGTCAGTCAGCTGTTGGCTCTCATGCTGACCAATAGAATCTTCCTGCCTATTCGTGGCAGCCAGCTATAGGCTCTCACTCTGGCCAGTAGAAAATGGTCGCAAACTACATGAAAACTGCAGTAGAAGCATGAAAAAATCGATTATTTCAACTATCGATGGGCGTTGAGAAATGCAAAGTCGGTCTTGGCCTTATCTGCTAACTTGGAGCATGTGCATGTAAATTTTGGTGCAAATCCGTCGAAAAGTGCGGCCGTGCATTCGTTACACACACACAGACACAGACACACACATCCTGCCTTTTATAGACAGAGATTGCTGACGTTATCTTTATGATTTTTATCGAGATTTTACGTTTCGTTCAATTTTGCAAACCAAATATATATATATATATATATATATATATATATATATATATATATATATGTGTGTGTGTGTGTGTGTGTGTGTGTCTGTGTCTGTGTATAAACACACACACAAGGCGGTAAATGTTGTTTAATACTGTTTATTATAAACAGAGCATTTACTTAAATATTTTTATCTATAAGAAGAATGTATAAAAATAAAAATGTCTTATACTATTAGTCAGACGTTGTCCATTTCATAATATATATATATATATATATATATATATATATATATATATATCTTTATGTGTGAATGAAAAGTAATTACCCATTTTAAAATGTATTTATTAACTATCAATTTTACAAGAAATAGCTATGAGTGGAAAGCATTTATCATGAGGTCTTATATTCGATATGGGCACCAGATTTCTCTATAAGCTTCTACTGCCGACCAAGTATCGCGACAAGTGATTTCACCGGGAAATGTTTTGGTATGGAAAACGTAACTCCTTGCATTCGCCTTTCAAGTTTTTTCAAAGTTTTAGTTTGGTATAGTAGACTTGTTCCATTAACCAACCTCAAAGGAAAAAGTAAAGTCACTGGCTATTTAGTCAGCATGACTAACTGACCACTTATCACCCCGTATATATATATATATATATATATATATATATATATATATATATATATATATATATATATATATCCTCAAGTGAATATACTATAAATTGTTTTTATAACTTAACACATAAATCCAGTTAGATATATATATATATATATATATATATATATATATATATATATATATATATATATATTGTCTATGTAATCAAATAGATATATTTTATGTACATAGGTGTATATATGAGCATGTTCCTTTTCTAATTGTCCTGAAACAAAAGCTATAACATTTTTCGAATTCCGATATTCTGACAAGACAATTGCTGATAACAGAACGGTCCCTTTTGTAAGAATCAAGGAAGAATGAAAGCCGGTAAAGGTAGGGGTAGGTATCCCTCCCTCCCCCCCCCACCCATTGCACCTTCCGGCTCCAAATATAACATTGCATTTCCTTATTCCCCACCACCAATTCTTTATTTTATTTACTTGGATACTTTTTGTCGCCATAGTTTTTTTTTTTCAGAAGTCGCTTTAGATGTATCGTGTTTTTGCTGCCTACCGAAGAACTCACACATATTTGAAATAAAAAGCAAAAAAAAAAAAAAAAAGTAAAAAAGAAAATCTCTATTTTTGTGAAAAGATTATTAGTGGAAGGTTGTCACTAAAAAGTCAGTTGAATTGAGAAAACGTAAAGCTTAAATGTATCGATTTTTATCTTTGTGTGGCCGGTGTGTTAAAAACGGTATTGTTCCTTATCTTCTTTTTTAATCTGGGGAAGAAGTAAAATGAAGAGGAGGAAATTCAAAGTGAAAGAAGAAGAAGAAGAAGAAGAAGAAGAAGAAGAAGAAGGAAGAAGAGGCGGAAGTAGATGACGGGGAAGAGGAGGAATGAGAGGAGGAAGAGGAGAAGGAACACGAAGGAAAAGGATGAGATGTAAGAAGAAGAAGAAGAAGAAGAAGAGGCTGAAGTAGATGACAGGGACGAGGAGGAATAAGAGGAAGAAGAGGAGAAGGAACACGAAGGAAGAAGAAGAAGAAGAAGAAGAAGAAGAAGAAGAAGAAGAAGAAGAAGAAGGAAGAAGAGGCTGAAGTAGATGACAGGGAAGAGGAGGAATAAGAGGAAGAAGAGGAGAAGGAACACGAAGGAAGAAGAAGAAGAAGAAGAAGAAGAAGAAGAAGAAGAAGAAGAAGAAGAAGAAGAAGAAGAAGATGACGGGGAAGAGGAGGAGCAAGAAGAAGAAGAAAAGAGGTGGCGGTGATGGCGGTAGTGAATGTATAGGTGGAAGAAGAGTATGATGAAGAGGAGGATGGTGACGAAGAAGGAAAGAAGAAGAAGAAGGTAGAAGAGGATGAAGGAAGAGGAGGCAGAAGTAGATGGAGGGGAAGAGGAGGAGTAAGAGGAAGAAGAGGGGAAGGAACAAGAGGAGGAGATGGAAGAAGAAGAGGTGGCGGTGGTGGAGGTAGTTAATGTATAGTTGGAAGAAGAAGAGTATGATGAAGAGATGGATGGCGAAGATGGAAAGAAGAAGAAGAAGAAGAAGAAGAAGAAGAAGAAGAAGAAGAAGGCAAATAAAATGAAAGGGATATAGAGGAGGAAGAGTAGCAGGAGGAAAGTGGAGGGAGAAGACGAGGAGGAAGTAGTGGATGAGAAAGAAGAGGAGGTGGTGACGGACGATTAAAAAGCAGAGGAAGGGAGAGGGACAGGAAGTCATGTAGGAGGAAGAAAGCGCATGATGATGATTTGAAGAATATAAATGATGAAGGAAGAGGAGTAGCTGGAGAAGGAGGTGCTGGAAGAAGAAGAAGAAGAAGAAGAAGAAGAAGAAGAAGAAGAAGAAGAAGAAGAAGAAGAGATTGGGGTGGTGGAGGAATATGTAATAGAAGAAGAGTCAGATGAAGAGGTGGAGGACGAAGAAGAAGCAAAGAGGAGGAATAATTGGAAGAAGAAGAAGAAGAAGAAGAAGAGGAGGAGGAATAGAAGAAAAGAAGAAGAGAAGATAAAGGATGAAAAATAGCAAGTGAAAGGTGGAAGGAGAAGACGGGGAGGAAGTAGTGGATAAGGAAGAAGAAACCTAAGAGGCGGACGAGGAAGAAGCAGAAGAAGGGAGAGGAGGAGGAAGTCGTGGAGGAAAAAAGAAGGTGCAAATTGATGATTTGAAAGAATAGGAGGGGAAACAAACAAATGGATGAAAGGAAGAGGAAGAAGAACAGGAGAAGTAGGAGTTGGAGAAACAAAGGAAGAAGGAGGAAGAGTAGGAAGAAGAGGCAGAAGGAGAAGAGGAGTGAGATTAGAAAAAAAGAAGAAGAAAATGAAGAGGAGGAGGTGAATGTATGAGAAATAGAAAGAAGTGTAGGATGTAGAGGAAGATGAAAAGGAAGAAGAAGTAAACAAAGATGAGGAAACCGACGCCGAAGAAAGAAAAGAAGAAAATTGTCGAAATTGTGAAACAAGTAAAGAAAAATAAGAAAAAGCTAACGAAGAAGAATAAGAAAGAAAAGAAGGAAAAATAGAATTGTGAAAAAAAGACTAGGAGAAGAATATTAGAAAGAAGGAAATAAATAAAAAAAAGATGGCGGAAAAATAAAAGAAGCAAAAAGAAAAACAAAAAGTAGAAAAATTGAAAAAAGAAGTCGAAGAAAAAATTAAATAAAGTAAAAGAAGAAAAATAAATAAAAGAAGGGGAAAAAGGAAAAGAAAAGAAAGAAGAAAAATAAAAACAATAAAGATAAAGAACAAGAAAAGGAAGGATAACGTGAAGATTAGGTGAGTAATCAATTTAATTCTCATCTATCTATCTATCTATCTATCTATCTATCTATCTATCCCAGTCTGTTCATATCTATCAATCTATCTCAATCTGTTCATATATTTATCAGTTAGTTCCTCTATCACTCTGGCGATCTATTTAACAGCACAGACACTGACTCTCTATACCTCTCTCTATCTCTCTCTCCCTCACACACACAAACACGCATAAACAAACACACACACACACACATATATATATATATATATATATATATATATATATATATATATATATATATATATATGTATGTATGCTGGCTATAACTTTAATAAATTTGAAGAGATTGGTCAATTATTTCTCAATTAATATTTTTTTGTCTCGATGGATATTTCGTATCACAGGTCTCTAAATTTTCCCAAAGAAATTAATTTTCTTGTGTTCTTTATTATTTTTGTTCATGAGGAAGTTAAACTCAACCTGTAGGTACCTGACTCATCCTGTTTACATGAAGCAGATCAGGTCTAAATGGGATAACTGCTGCAATATATGTAAAGGAGCAGATCACTCTTCACTTTTCACACCCGATAGCCGACAAAACCATTCATGCATGCTTGTGAGGGGCGAATTATTTTCAATCCTGCTACCTCTTTCTCAAAGATGAAACGTCTTAAGTCTCTCGCTGTTCCATGGAAAATGTTCAGACGAAATACATTCCTTAGTCTCAGCAGTTCTAATATTCGCGGCTAAGGTGAGCCATGCTACGCATCTTGTAGCGAACCAGCCTCATCCACTTCATATTCCATTGGTGTGAACTTATAGTTCCATACGTGCAGCTATTTCCCTCGTACTACTGCCTCGTGGAAACGACACGCAAGAGGATGCTTCCCAGATCACTACAATCTTAACTTTTTCAAGTCTATGGTCAACTCTTATCCCCACATAAACTATTTCCCCATAAATCTTTACTGCGTAACCGTCTACTCTGTGTAGCTCCTGGTTATTGTCGAGGGTGAAAATCATTGTAATATACAAAAACATAGATAGATAGATAGATAGATAGATAGATAGAAGAAGCCGAAACGAAAGAGTTATATATGATTAAACTAAACTAGATAGGAAAAGACATATGTACACCTATATAGAGAGATTGATATCAACGGGTTAATAATAGATAGATTTGTGTATACTGAAATAGATATGAACAGATTAAGATAGATAGATAGATAGATAGATAGATAGATAGATAGATAGATAGATAGATTTGTGCATACTTAGATATGAACAAAGGTTGTTAAAGATAGAGAGAAAATAAATGCTAAACACACACACACATATATATATATATATGCATGCAATGTTATAAATTACCATACTAGATATTAAAACTCAGGTAATGACAACTATGTCTGAACCGTTTTTGCAAATGTCCCATAAAAACCGGGTAACCTTTCCTCTTCGTTTCACACGTAATAATTCCGACCGCTAAGAAACTGACATTATTGCATCAGTACACCCACACGCGATCAGGAAACTGGAAGTCTTCGAGGCAAAAAGTCATAAGCATTATATTCCGTTTGGCCGAATTCTATCTGGAATAGGGAACTTGATGACCTTTCTTTCTTTTTTTTTATCTCGATAATGGCATTTTACAGTGCATGGGGAGAACGGCATTATTTCGATGAAAACCGGAAAACCAGGGAGGCAATTCGAACACGGTCTCATGAAGGGTGAAAAAAGAAAAAAATTACACTTAAATCTTAACTACAACATCAGTCCAAAGCTTTCAATATACATATATATATCGATCCAGGCTTGAAGCAATCGGACGTTTAACCACACCGAGGAGCTGTGATACAGCGAAACATTATGTCTGTGGATGTCTACATATATACATATATATATATATATATATATATATATATATATATATATATATATATATATATATTTACACACACGGAGAGACACACACATACACGCACACACACACATACACACACCCATATATATATATATATATATATATATATATATATATATATATATATATGCTTCCGTGTATTACAATCAAATGAGACATGAAATTTACTGTAACACTGAAAATAAAAATGCACTGTAAAAGGGAAATAAAAATGATTTTAACTGGTCCAGTGCATTTTTTTCTGCATTTGATTGTAATACACGGAAAAATATTCTTGAATATGAAAGGATTAAGCTAAAAATAAGCAGACATAATTTTTGTAATTTATTTAATCATATATATATATATATATACAGTATTTAACACATTGCTTTTTCTTACATATCTCAAAAAATATTCATGAAATTAGTATAAATGAGAGAGACTTTTTTTTTCTTGATATTTTATTTGATATATATATATGTGTCTGCGTCTGCGTGTGTGTGTTCGCGCGTGTGTGTGTGTCCATGTCTGTGTGCGTGTTCGCGCGTGTGTGGGTGTAAGCCGTAGAAGTGTTCCATAAGTGAGAAGTGCTAGAGAAGAAGCAGCAATAGAACGGGCGGAATTCAAGAAGATAGAAGATAGCGATTGACGTTGCATTTTAATTTCTGAAGATTGTCGCTATCAGGGATGTATGTAAACAGAAGGCTATTCCATGTGCGGGACATGTGAGAAAGGAAACTGTTGGAATAGAAGTGGGGGTTACATTCAAACATTTTAACATTAAATGTGTGGGACCTAGATGGCAATCTAGTAGCACGCATAGTTTCACGTATTTGGGGCAGCAGCGGAAAAAAACAACCGTGAGAGCTTATTCCATGAAATTATGTGTAAAATGAGAGAGGGAAGCCGCATTACCTCCGTGAGGAATTGACTGAAGTCGAGATGTCATGTCAGGAACGATTACATTGCAGATCCTTTTTTTGGATTTTGTCAAAAAACCTGAGATGAATAACAGCAACCCCAGATCATATATGACAACAGTAAACAATGCATGGACGAATGTTTGTTTTGTAAATTGCAAAATGGACTCTGACAAGAAAAACCTTCTGGCACGACACAGTGAGCCAACTTTCCTTGCAGTAGATGCAGCTATTGATTTGTTGCTGTCTTTCCACTTCAAGTCAGTTGAAAACGTGAGGCGAAGAAGGCACACTCTGTTGCTTTCCCATGTTGGCGAAGAGAAAAGTTTCTCTATGGTGTTAGTTAAAATGAGAGCAAATTCGTTTTGGAGGGATTAGAATTTTCAAGTCCTAGTTAACGACTGATTGGAGGTCCTTTTCGAAATCATCGGCCAGGTTACCATTGTTAGTTCTGACGGATTTGCTCTTGAGACGGGAGGAAATAGCAATATCATCTGCATGAAGGCCTGTTTGGGAACGGATGAGATCAGAAAGGTCATTGATGAAACCCAGAACAGCGAAGGACCCAGGATAGAACCCTGAGGAACACCTGCGTTCGTGCGAAAGGATCTGGAAGCGAGCCCGTTCAAAACGACCTTCAATTCAAAATTTGAAAGGAATGATTTGATTAATTCAAACAATCATACTGTAATCGTAGCCCAGGAGATTACGTAGAAGACCAGCGTGCCAAATCTTGTCAAACGCCTTCGAGATATATAGAGCCGCCGATCGAGCTTCGCCGTTATTAAAAAGAGCTTCACACACACACACACACACACACACACACACACACACACACATATATATATATTATGTTAACATATCAAAAAATATATTATATATATATATATATATATATATATATATATATATATATAATATTAAAAAGAGCTTGTTACACACACACAAACACACACACACATATATATATATATATGTATATATATATGTATGTGTATCTCTGTATGTGTATCAAGCTCTTTTTCATAACGGCGAAACTCGATCGGTGGCTCATTATATCTCGAAGGCGTTTGACTGGATTTGGCACGCTTGTTATTTTTGTAGTGATCTTATAACTTATTTATGTTATAATTTTCGAATAAATAATTTTACATATATATATATATATATATATATATATATATATATATATATATATATATTCAGTGATGACCGGACAAAACGGAAGCCGTATTTTCTGTTAGAGAGTAGGTCGTGAGAGGTATGTCAGCATTGATTAAAGTCTCGAATACTTTGCCGGAAGGCGGTAAGAAACTAACAGGGCAATAGTTAGAGGGGCCAGAAGGTTCTCCAAACGAGTCGAGTGTTGAGTTTGAAGAGAATATCCGAGCAAAGCATTTAACCTTATCTACTGTAGATGTCAGGACTTCGAATTGATTGAAAAGAGTAGGGATTGAGTATTTCCTGTTGTTCAGCAGACTCTTGGAGAAACGCCAATAATCTCTAAAACCGAGCTTGCGAAATGCTATGCGTTGCTTCCTTCTATCAGAAAACAGTAACTTTATCTATTTTAGGACGTGCTTGCGATCATTATAAGCAGACACAAAGAGCCGTATAATGCAATCTGACGTGTCGCTCTGGTACAGGTGGAAGAAATAATTCCTGTAGGCTATAGCGGGCGGGCTTGCAAATGAGAACCAAGAAGATGAACGCGATTTAACTTGGTATATTCTTGCTGGAATGAAAGCATCGACGACAGTTTTCACCCAGGAGGAGACCTTTGAACAGGATGATTAAAAACTTTAATTTAAGGGACGTCACGAAGGAAATCACGGAATGCCTTCCATTCCGTTCGTTGGTAACAGAAAGATATTCTATTATTAGGAGGTTCTTTTCTGGTGGGGCAGCGGATGGAGATGTTTAGAGGCGCTACTACATGAATCAGAGTTGTAAAGGGCAGAGAAGCAGCAGCAGCAGCAGCAGCAGCAGAAGAAGAAGAAGAAGAAGAAGAAGAAGAAGAAGAATTTAGTGAACTTAAGAGGAATTTTTTTGTATGCATTCAACGGCTCATGAGTTCGGATCTCTGGTTCAAAATGGCTTTTGGAACCGGAAATGTCATTATTGCTAATTATTCATTTTGGCAGAGGTTGCAAATGGTATTGCGGTTGTTATAAGGCTTCGCATTTTTTTTAAATTTTCCATCTTACAATCGGATCTCTGCTGATTTTTTATTATTTAAATTCCACGCATGGTGAGTTAGTTTCGTAGAACTTATTCGTTTACTTTTTTCAGATAATCCTCCAGTATATATATATATAGTACGTGTGTGTGTAGGTACGTATGTGTGTGTATGTATGTGTATGTGTGAATGTGTATACTGGTTCCATGTAGCTTGGGAAGTATGTGTGTATATTTGTGTATGTGTGTGTATGTACTGATTTCTTGTAGTGGGATGGTGTGTATGTGCGTATGTATGTGTATGCGTGTATATGTACAAATGAGTTTACTAATTCCTCATAGTAAGACAGTATATGTATGGAGGGAGAATATACGTACGCATATATACACGCATGCTGACAGAAACACACAAAAATGGAAACAGATCCAAGAACACATAGGGGTCAGTAAAACATTAAAAGATAGAATGCTGATAAGTAATTCATCATTTCGCTTGGACCAACCTTAATTGTTTTATGACCCTTCGCGCAGAACTCTTCATTGCCAATTCAAGAAAGAAATTCGGATTACTAACACAGAAAATGTCTCATATCGAGAATATTTAACATTGAAAAACAAAAGAAAAAATTAATTATTTTTTAATGATATGTGGAAATCTTCGCTTTTACCTGAAGACGGTCACGAGACTAGAAACACGTGTAGTAAAATTATGTAAAACAAAGCATAATATTTTTTTCTAAATAAATCCACATTACAACCAAAAACGTTTACGGCACCTCTCTTCTCTTCTTTTTAATACATATATATATATATATATATATATATATATATATATATATATATATATATATATATATATGTATATATATATGTATATATACATATATATATATATATATATATATATATATATGTATATGTATATATATATGTATATATATATATATATATATATATATATATATATATATATATATATATGTGTGTGTGTGTGTGTGTGTGTATATATATATATATAAATTAAATGTATTACGCATTTATCATAGCTTCATTATGGAGGATAAAAATTTCTGGTATTACAATTTTGGAATTTTTTTTTTTTTTTTCATTTGTTTAAGAAGAACTCACGTGCATCTGTCCTGTCATGCAGTGTTTATGTGAATACCTCATGAGTTTATGTGCATCAAAATTCTACTTTGTCTATAATGCATTTCAATGAATGAGCGGTTCGGCCCACAACAAAATTTTATTTAAATATCAACCAGTAAGTTGTAAAGTAAGCAAAG
This sequence comes from Acanthosepion lycidas, assembly GCA_963932145.1. Classification (NCBI taxonomy): domain Eukaryota; kingdom Metazoa; phylum Mollusca; class Cephalopoda; order Sepiida; family Sepiidae; genus Acanthosepion; species Acanthosepion lycidas. The sequence goes on along the minus strand of OZ010604.1, from coordinate 27,520,311 downwards.
AGTCAATTAAAATTGAGGAAAAAAAACCTAACCTGAATTTTCTTCAGTTGTTTTTCTTACAACATTCTTCAACAGCACAACGATCTTATACGAGTGTCATAAGAATATTATTGGGCCTCTTGCTTCAGTAATTAATTATGTAACCTCTACTCTCGATTATTACTTTTAATTCATTCTTATAGTTCTTTACAAGATCACTACACAAACTGACAGGTGTTTTACTCTTTTCATCGTTGGTGATAGCTTCTAATTACTCCAAATTCAAAAGATTTTTGGCACTTATTTTTCTTCAAATAACCTCATAAACTTTGCAATGATATTTTGATCATGACTTTGAGCGTGGCACACCAATGAATTAATTTCATTTTCATCATAAGTATTTTGTAACAATTCGTACCGTATGTTTGTTGGCATTCTGATGTTAGAACGTCCAGTCACACCCCAAAGACAGCTTTTACACATTTTGTTTCAAAAAATGAAATTTTATTTAAAGACTTTAGAGTCCATCACTTCCTCTGTTTTTATAACCAGTGAATCAAACAGAAAATTGTCTTCGCTAAGCAAACCTTGCTTACATATGACCTTATTTGTGTGTTTATTTCTATTTTTCTTATATATTTTTTAAATCATTTCACCCCAAGCAAGAAAATAAAGCCACTAGGATGGAAGCGGTTACAGAATGTCAGGAAATATGAGAAAAATAAATACTATTAATTAGAGAGAACAATAAAAGAACAATAATTACGAAGACAGAAGATAACAATTGACATAGCAATTTAATTTTTTAAGATAAAATTTGATTAGGAAGCAATAATCTGAACGAAGTTCCACAAGCGAGACATGCGATGGAAGAAACTGTTAGCATAGAACTTACGGTTACATCTAGTTATTTCAATTGTAAATTGATGACGAAAACAATGTTATCTTAGAAAATGATGAACACAATTTTTTCTTAGAAAAAACATGGCCTTGATGATGACATTGTGTTAATGTCAAAAGTACTCGGAATAAAATGAATACGAATCAACATGGTAATTTTCTTCCTTCCTTTAATAAGGTTACTAAGAATCTTGTCCGTAATTATAAAAGGATTCTATTAAAAAATAAGTCGACAAAGCTTTTCTAAATTATTTAATCAGACATGACTTTATATATATATATATATATATATATATATATATATATATATATATGTATATATATATATATATATATATATATATATATATATATATATATATATATATATATAGACACTTTTATTTATTATTTTCATTATAGGTTAACATGTAAATATTTGTCGTTCAATTTCACAATAATTTTGCTTATATTTATTTTCCTCTTAAACAATACTTATTTTCTATGAAATCAGCAATGCTTACACCATAAGAAATTTGAATAGTCATATATGAAATGAAATATTTAGAAAAAAATTCCAACGATCTTCATCATTCCAGTCAAGAAAAATATTTACTTGTCAGCCCCAAAAATCTATAAATTTTTACCTCGAAAAGTTGGCCCCGGAAGAAAAAAAAAACAAACTCTTTCTTCCTCTCCCAGCTCCCAGTTCAACGCATTTTTGATGACATTTTGGGCAAAACTTTGAGAATGCCATTTCGAAATTCGGTCACGCTGTCTCTGTTTTCTTTTCTTTCTTTCTTTTTTTCTTTTTAACAGAACGGTCTCTGACTCAAAATCCCCGCCTCATTCTTTTTACCTCCCTATTTTGGGGATTTTTCCTTATTGATTCGTGAATGGTGCCTTGTGTGATTATTTGATAGTATACCTTTTTTTCTATCTATCACCCACATATGAATGAATGTTGGAAGAGACGATGACGATCCCTACCCAGGAACAAGAGTTATTGATCGATTAAGAAAGAACTCCAGTATTTATTTATTACTTTGCTCCTTCGCTTACATCATCGATTTCTTTTTAAAATTCTTCACTCCCGGTCTCATATTCACTCAAAGGCGGCTTGTAATATACTGACAGCATCGCTGCATAGTCTCAAGAAGAAATCAAACTAATATTTACCAATAGATTCAAGTATAAACCCGGCCACTGTTTATTTATAGCCTCAATTATAAACTTGATAAATATTTACTTTTAGGCTTAACTATAAACTATAACAATTATTACGTATAGACTTAAATATCAGTTCTTACCTATTTTGACAAATCAGTGTTTACTCACAGTCAAAAGTATAAATATTTACCCATACACCAATTGTTACCTATAGACTCAAGTATGAACTATACTAATGTTTATTGGCAAGCAAAAGTATAACAGCAAATGATTACCCATAAACTCAAGAATAAACGCAACCAGTATTTATTTAAATGTTTAAATATTTCAATATTTACAATATAATGATTCAATATTTACAATATAATGTTCCAGTATTTACATAATGACTCAAATATAAACATAATCTATGTTTTTCATATAGACACATGTATAAAAGATAGTTTACTATAAACAAAAGAATAAAAACGATCTAAGCTTACCTATAGATAAAAGTATAAATCTGACTAGTATTTACCTATATAGTCAAGTACAATACCGATCATTGAACGACTATAAGCATAAACTGTACTTTAGGGATACAGAAGGCTATTATCTCCCTTTGGAGGAGATAAGTGACATGAGTCACGTAACGGACGCTTAGTGACGTCAATTCGTACAGTGACGAAAGTGGCCATTTAGTCAGTAAGCTTATTGGTGCCAAGGTCCGTGTTTTTTCGTCATGCCCGATGTTCTGCCGAGGGCAGCCAGCTGTCTAATGCTAGAGCTTAAAAGTCCATGGTGCCCTTTATCTTTGGGAATATATGTTTCGCAGATATAGAAAGAAATGCCAGAAACCAGTCTTCAATTTGAAAAAGCTCAACGCTCGTTGTTTCCTGTTTGTCGAAAATGCCCTCGCCTAGGATATAGTAGGCGAATCCGGCTCCCTTGAATCTGGAGTCCTATACATTGCTTCTCCAGAAACGCAGAAGAAACACTATATCATATGTAAGACACATCCTTTTTGTTTCTCCTTACACTTTGCTTTACAGTGTAGATATATGTGATATATTATTCTCCGCGTGGTACTCTTGTACATATATTCATATATAGTTATGTGTATATCTTACTGGTATAAAAGTCTCTCTGAAAACCTTGCATGTTGGCATTCATTTTCTGTTCAGTCTCTCCGTTCTGTCCGTGAATGAGGGTGTTAATACCAAATGAGAATAAATCTTTCTTCCATACCTCATTTATGTTACACTACCAATGTTTACATATACACTCAAGTATATAAGCTGTCAATGTGTTTTCCTATAAACTCAAGTAGAAAAGCAACCAATGTTTACCTACTGACGAAAGTTTAGACTCGACTCGAGTCAAAATCACCCACAAAAGATTGGAATAATTTCCATATATTGATGGAGTCTTAAACATGGCTTCTCCAGAAGCACAGAATAATCTCCATATTATATGTAAGACCATCTTTTCTTTTCTTTTTTTTTCTTTTTTTTTTTGCATAGTCAATGTAAGTCTCTCACCGGTGTCAAAAATCCCTGTAGATCCCATGTTCCTAAGGACAATCAGTTATAAGTCAACCTGTCAGCGATGCTCATAACGAGTAGGCAGAGATCATTATATATATATATATATATATATATATATATATATATATATGATAAATATTTAATAAACTATATATATGTGTGTATCTATGCATAAAAGCTTCAGTAAATATAATAGAGAAGGTGCTTTGATTAAATTTTTTACATAATTTCTCATATGATCTTATAATCTTTTTGTTTTCAGTAGATAAATTACACAAAAACTCTCCAAATGTTTTATTTTCCGACCGTCTCGGCTATACATTTAGCCATTTTCAAGGAAGTAAATGGATGGTGGAACGCGGTTTAGGAGAGATAAAAAAATTTTCAAATTGTGATATGCTTGTACACACTTTTATCCCGGCTTTGAACTAAGTTTTTCATCCAGAGATCAAAAACGAATATCGTCATTTAAATTCAATCAACTGTCGGGATACTATTAAAAACCGTTTTCGACAATCCTGGGTTCAAACAAACCATCAATCTCATGGTCTACTTAGTTATTTTAATCTCAACTCTCCTGTACGCCCGTGAGATCTGGGTACTCTATTGAAAAGACATCCGCAAATCAAGTCAAATCCTACGGAACACGAAGCAGGACCGGATCACGAACAACTAAGTTCTACTCCGCGAAAAGATGGAGAGCCTAGAAACCATCGCGATGCCCGCAAGCCTTGCCCAAATGCCGGACATACCGAAACAAATCATCTTCTCAGTGCTCGCATCCAGCATGAGACGACGTGGTCGATTCAAATAACAGCTGAAAAACACCTTGTTAGAAACAGAAAACAAACCAGTCAATTGGAGACGGAAGCTGTAGAAAGAACCAATTGGAGAACACACACACACACACACACACACACACATATATATATATATATATATATATATATATATATATATATATATATATATATATATATGAATTGAAATAAAATACAGATTGTAAACTGAGAGAATAATTAATTTGCCAGATTTTGATTTGATTTCAATTTATATATATATATATATATATATGTGTGTGTGTGTGTGTGTGTGTGTGTGTGTGTGTGTGTGTGTGTGTGTGTGTGTGTGTGTGTGTGATGGACTCTCCGGTCGAGTTACACGTAGGAGGTACCGAACTAATTATTTGCATGCCTATGATGGGCATGACTTTTGAGACCGGCTCGAGAATTGCACAAAAGACAACAAACAGTAGAGGAGAAGGTATTGTATCCAAGTACAGCAGGAACACTGTTAGATGTCTTATGTTGCTTTCTCGTTTCATGTAGTCGACTGTTGGTTACTTCTCATTGCAGCTATATCAATGTTGTACTTCTTTAGCTCCAATCCGACCAGAGCTATTTTTCTCTCTGGTGGTGACTTGTTGTCCTGGAGAGTTCGTACATTCCAAGTGCCAAGATGAAATTGATGTTATTTCGTAGTAGCCAGATATGTGGGGAACTAAGAAGATGTAGATGTCAGAAAACCAACACGATGATTTGTTTCAAGTGGTGAAGGCTTGTGTCGGAACATCCACACTTTTTGGACGACACAAAAACGACAGACCTTGTGTGTTATCATCGCGGAGTTTAACATCTCCATATCACAGTCAATATCAGCCAGTACACGCCTCTCGGCAGACAAATGCAATGTAATGACCGGGTTAAGATGTCATGAGTTTTCCTTCCGATTTGAAGACTTTTTTTTTTATCGTGAAACCAACATTAAAAGGGTGGCTAACCAAAGTGGCTTTCACCCTCATCAAGGGCAGCTATCCTGCGCCAGTTCTCAACCTGATACTTTACATAGATCCGCGGGATATATATATTTTACACTGGATGTCGGAGTAAACAGATAGTCATCAATGTGCCAATATATTGCTAAACCTTTAAAATAATAATAATAACGAATAAAATTATTATTAATTTTATGAGAATACACACACACACACACACACACACACACACATATATATATATATATATATATATATATATTAAGTTGGTGCAAAAATAATGACGTAATAATGTCGTTTTTTACGTATTTTTTAAGGTCAAAAAACGACATTATTACGTCATTATCTCGCACCAACATTATATATATATATATATATATATATATATATATATAGAGAGAGAGAGAGAGAGAGAGAGGGGGGGTCCATAAAGTTTCTTTAAGATTTAAAATATATATATTACAAGTACAATTCATTAATTAATGAGATTTGTGTTCTCAATAGTTATCAATGTTATAATCACGCATTTCAAGTTTCGTGTTGAAGAAAGAGGTACTGTTAAATGAACCCCTAATATTTCCTGACCAGTGGATTGGAAGGGATGCCCCAATTTCCCGTTTGACACCACATTCTCCATATATCATTCCCCTGGTTTTCTTTCTATGGCCTTATGTTAAAGATA
>OZ010604.1:27486801-27504301 GCA_963932145.1 Acanthosepion lycidas | reverse complement strand
TCAAAACAATGTTAGATGAACTAACGATAAAGTGGAAAATATTCCGTCTGACACGTTTCGTTCTTTAGGACATCATCAGACACAAGTACCTTAATTCCCCATCTATAATGCGCCCTCATCCATAATAATGGGGGAAATGCTTTTACTCATGCAAAATACGCATTCCTTGTTTGGTAATCAAACACTATAGATTTTACTCTCCAATTTCATTAAGGCCAGCGATTCCTACTCTTATTCAAGCTGTAATTGAAGATATCAAAATTTCTGATGATCACGATTCTAAAAGGAAACGGAAATACCTATAATGTGGCTACTACGCAAACTCTTTAACTTGTTGTATAAGATAAAATTTGAAATCTACCGGATCTGTATATAGTTTTTCCACAACGAAATGGTTTTAAACATAGAATAATATTATTCTAATTTAGTTTTATGATAATTCTTATTTTATTTTACATTTGTAAATATTGTTAGGTACATATGATTGTATTTGACATCGTTATGGGGTCGCAATCGCCCAATGTTAGTGTCAAATTGTCGAATGTTTGTGGTGAGTATTCATTTCGCAATTGAAATCGACCTACGAAACGGCAATTTTTTTAAAGATTTTTTGTAGCTGTGCATAATACGCACACCTAATTTTGCTTATTATTTTTTAAGAAAAAAATGCGTATTATACATAGGGAATTATGGCAATTTTTTTTATTAAAGGTATTATATATTTGTAAGATGGAGAGGGTGCATATGAAATTAAATACATTGCGTATATTATGCACAGACGGAAAATGCTAAAAAATGGGATATTGTCGAAATTATTAAATTTAAATTTTCTTCTTTTTTTTTGTTGTTGTTTTCAGATATCTCTGTGCTGCATGTCTTTATAAACGATTTCATTCAGATTCTTTTTTCTTTTGTCTTTAAGGTTATCAATTCTATTATTAAGTATCCCTCACTGATAGAAGATCTCCCCAGAAAGGGGAAATCTAAGAAACTAGACACAAATTTACCGTAGATGATCTTGCAATCAAAGCACTTTCTATACACGTAAACCTGAGAAAATTGCATTTTTTTTTCTTTTTTTTTTAATTTGGGTAGACTCATTACAGCAAGCAACTAACTCACTGAGTATGTCGTTTTGTGAAAGAACCATTTTGTATTCATTTATGTTTTTTATTAATATCCCTGGAGGGTTCTCATTTGTATTTCATGCGGCAATTATTTCAAGATATGTAAGGGTCAGGGTAAATAAAAAATGGTTATAACTATGAAACGAAGGGAAGTACTGAAATTGTACAACGCTTGCTACTAAGTCACAAGGGGTCACAGGGTGTGGAAGAGCTGGGAACAGAATCATTAATAAAGAGCGGGGTGAGAAAAGAGTAATTAAGAGAGTAGATAGCGATTGACATTGCATTTAAATTTTTGCAGATTATAGATGGCTGGAAAGTATGGAGCCGAAAAAGAGGAAATAAACTTACGGCTACATGTAGTCAACACAAATGTAAACTGATGAAAACTCGACAGTCTAGTACAGCTCTTAAATGCAAAAACTTTAGGTACCATAGCGAAGAGCTCATCCGAACAATTACCTTTTAAGAAAAGTCACAGAGAGGCAACTTTACATCGATGGGGAAGTGACTGACGTCGAGCTGCCAGATCAGGGCCAATAATATTGATAATTATTCTTTGGATTTTAACAAGGAAATCAAAGTAAATAACAGGGGCTCTGGAATATATGTGGCAGCAATATTTTGTTTTCGAACTAGCTGGTAACTAGCTGTTAAATCTTATGTTAACCTTAGATAAATTATTTCGAATTGTAGTTTTGATAGACTTGGTGGACATAATGATATATTTTGATCCGTTAAGTTTGTCAGAATGCTTCCTTCGTCTACACTGAAATATTTGACAAGCCTTCTGTTTCGCGATGAATATGAGATAATTAGGGATAATTTCAAGAGCATAAAAGTATATTCAATGTGTTTCTCTCCATCATGTAAATATTGCGGGCTATGATCTGATTTGCTGGTTTATAAATCTGCCATTCATTCACATATTGAATATTATTACCATATCTGCTCTCGTGCTTCTGTTTTTGGAGAGTGGGCTGAAAAGTTCAAAGCCTAAGAAGTAAAGACGCCAAAGCAGTGAAATTTTACATGCATTAATTTCAACTTGTCTTATTAATAACTGCCTTAATTCTTTCCCGGTATGAGAGTGAGCTGAAAAGTTCATAGGCTGATTATGGAGGCGGGATGCTAGAGCTGGGAAATCTTGCATGGTTGATTTTAACTCTTCTTATTAATAAGTGCATTATTTCTTTCCAGGTACGAGGATGGGCTGAAACGTTCATAGGCTGATTATGAAGGAGTGATGCCAGAACTGGGAAATCTTGCATGGTTGATTTTAACTCTTCTTATTAATAAGTGCATTATTTCTTTCTAGGTACGAGGTAGGCTGAAACGTTCATAGGTAGATTATGAAGGAGTGACGCCAGAACTGAGAAATCTTGCATGCTTGATTTTAACTCTTCTTATTAATAACTGCATTATTTCTTTCTAGGTACGAGGTAGGCTGAAACGTTCATAGGCTGATTATGAAGGAGTGATGCCAGAACTGGGAAATCTTGCATGCTTGATATTAACTCTTCTTATTAATAAGCGCATTATTTCTTTTCAGGTACGAGTATAGGCTGAAACGTTCATAGGCTGATTATGAAGGAGTGATGCCAGAACTGGGAAATCTTGCATGCTTGATTTTAACTCTTCTTATTAATAAGTGCATTATTTCTTTTCAGGTACGAGTATAGGCTCAAACGTTCATAGGCTGATTATGAAGGAGTGATGCCAGAACTGGGAAATCTTGCATGCTTGATTTTAACTCTTCTTATTAATAAGTGCATTATTTCTTTTCAGGTACGAGTATAGGCTGAAAGGTTCATAGGCTTATTATGAAGGAGTGGTGCCAGAACTGGTAAATCTTATTATTTTTGATTGTTATTAATAACTGCGTTTTCTCTTTCCAGTTTATTTGACGTCTGACCGTTTAAAAAGACTGTTCATTCTGTTGGTGAAAACATTCATGAGATAAGACGTCATCATCACTGCGATAATGTTTTCCAGTCCGGCTTTATCTTCATGTCGGCGAACAGAAGGTAAACAAATCAGGTGTATAGGGAGGGTGATCAACCACGTCAAAACCAAAGTCATGCTCAGGAACCACTGAAACCAACGACTTTGGTATAGTACTCTCTATATCTAGTGTGGCTGTTTGAAGTTATTTAATAAACACAGTGCCTTTCGAATCCAGGACAACTTAGGCCATCACCTTCCAGGCAGTTGGCTTTCTTTGGAGCAGCTGAGAAATCCAATTAGATCCAATTATGTCAGATTATCTCGTGATGAGATCAACCTGTTCGCTTTTGATCGGGAATCACAGGACATTGAATCCATCGAACAGAAACCTTCGTCATGCCAAGTTCATTATGCAGAATGTTCTTTAATATCTCACAGGATATTCTAATACCATTGGTTATTTGGTTTATAGTCAATCACCGGTCATCCATCACCATTTTGCGAAAATGTCTTCTGTAATTTCCTCGGCGGCGGCAGTCTCAGGATGTCCAGATTTTGGGCCGTCTTCAAGACTCTCTTAAATACAGCTGCCAACTTTTGCACTGTTGATAATGACAGAACACCATCCATTAGTATTGCTACCATGTCAGCATGAATGTCCTTTGGGGCTAAACCATTTTTCTGCTGGTAAGATGCCAAATTTTGTCCATTTTTAAGTGAGGTCACGACAATTTACATTTGATGTTTCTTTGAACATTCAAATGAAAGGAAGGAATGCTGTTATAGTCTTGAAAGTAGCATTTGACAGCGCTAGCATCAATACTTCCTAGACAACCAGGCAACTTCGACGTGTCATAATGGTTAACAAGCTTGTCTCGTTAGATCAATTACAACTGAACTGCGAGTATGATCCTCACTGGGTGCTCCATTCTTTCGGCCTTGTGCCACATCTAATCTACGCTTAGAAAAACATCAGGGCGTTTCGACATGGTGTAATGGTTAGCAAGCTTGTCTCGCTAGATAAAATACAACTGGGTAGTGAATTTGATCCTCACTGAGTATTCCATATGAGTGCAACGAGTTCAAATGAAGAAATGAAGTTCAAATGAAGTTCTTAAGAAACTGCGATCCTGATCGAACCAAAAGTATAAATAATTACATGGGTCACACAACTACATGCCTATCCCGACTACTTAGGTTACACCTATGCGTCCATAGCTTGATTAGGGGCAGTCACATTTAAACACACAAAAAATCCTAACAGGCTTCATCTGAAACGCACGAGTAGAAAATAAAAGCATAAAAAAATTCATCCACATGTAAAAAAAAAAAAAAAACATTTAAATTAATGATAGCTCTAATAATAAAAAAGAATAAGACAACACACAAAAATGTTAACTGCGAACACGGCCACAATGAGTTGGTAAATAAACCACCCCTATGACTCTAGATACATACACACAACCCATACCTTTACTTCAAAAGTAAAAATAAGAACATCGTTCTTGATAATGGTTAAAAGTAAAGGGGAGAGCGCTCGGAAATGCAGAACTTTTTGGGCAGTTTTTCTACACTTTTAATATAGAGAAGAAAACACTTGTCCGAACAAAAAAAAGTAAATAAATAAAAAAGCTTAATCGCAGTACCTTGAAAGTTGTTTTTAACGAAACTTTTATAAAAGGGGAATTGCTGCATAGATACACAATTATATATATATATATATATATATATATATATATATATATATATATATATATATATATATATAAATTTAAAAGAAAAACAGACTACTTTAAGGTATCATTATAATAACTTATTTTAGCAGAGTCCTTTTAATAGGACTCTGGTGAATGAAATTAGTATAATGGTATATATATATATATATATATATATATATATATATATATATATATATATCAGTAAAGATAATCCTTAAAAATCCAGTTCGGTTATAAACCATTGAATATAATATTTAATATTCATTTCTTCAGACTCCGAGTTTTAATGTTCTCCTTAGAATTATCCCATCCTAGCCATATACTAATTGTTATTATATATATATATATATATATATATATATATATATATATATATATATATATATATATATATATATATATATATCATCATCATCATCATCATCATCTTGTCTTTTGTAATCATAGGTGGGATCTGAATGCAGAGCCACACTGAGCAACGGTCTACCAACGCCAGCCATCGATACTGGTATTGTCATAGATGTCCATTGTTTGACATTGTCTAACCAGTTTTTGCGTTGCCTGATGGTCTTGAACATGCTGTCTCGTGACTTATAATCAGTTGAAATACAATCAGCGTAAATGTGCTGTGATGGAATCTAGCTAGCTATGCTCATATAGTCCATTTTTTTGGTTTCTGGTTGTTTCACCGATGTAAATTGTGTACAATATATTCTGTATATCCTTGTCTCTGTCCTGTTGTTTTTTTCTATCTTGCTTGGTGCTACTAGGATTAGATAGATTTATCTATCATCCGCTAGACATTTCTCACCAGTCTTAAACAGCAGTAGAGGTTTAACCCTAGTTTCTTGTTTAGAACTGTGTTTCCAGTAGCTTCTAAATTGTATTTCAATTCTATACATATCTAAGGTCTCGACCTAAACTCTGAAATTTATGTTATTATTGGGTTTCTGGTTCCTTCTAAATTCTACTTCAACTCTATACTTCTAACGTCTCCTTCTAAACTCTGAAATTTATAATATTATTGGGTTTCAGGTTCCTTCTAAATTCTACTTCAACTCTATACTTCTAACGTCTCCACCTAAACTATGAAATTTATAATTATTATTGAGTTTCCGGTTACTTCTAAATTCTACTTCAACTCTATAATTGTAATGTCTCCGCCTAAACTATCTAATTTATACTATAATAGTGTATCTTGTTCCTTTTAAAAATCTTTTCCAACTCTTTTACTTCAAGTATCCGCGTTAATCAGTGGCGTTATCGCCTTGTTTCGGTTTAATTGATTGAAACAACTACCTTAACTTTTTAGAGTTGGTTTTCATGAATTATGTGTGTGTGTTCGTAATTATGCGAGCTTTTTTATCTACTTGCTTAATATCTTTATATTTTATTGCTAACCCAGTAAAAAAATGTACGCGGACGCAAATATCTAAAGAATTCATGACCGAACTTTATGACCAAAAATGAGCAGTTGTTTCTGACGCATGCGCTATTAAATATGACTTTGTTTCAAGTCGTGACGTGCAGGACGTCTCGGTGAAAAGTGGTCATTTAAAGACGGACTGTAATCATGGATAGTTTCTACTAATATAAATCCCCTGGCACACTAAATAAGACCACATTACACCGAGGAAGTAAATCACTTTGACCAAAATATCACTGATTCTTTGTGAGTATCCTTCGAGAAAATGTCCGGTAAATTTGAGCCCAGAGGTGGAGATAGTGTTGAGCAGGGAGGAAAAGAATCGTCGCGGACAGAGTGACTTGAAAGCTGGACAAGAATATTCTATATTGATGACTTTGTCACTGGTTTTGGCTATCGGACACTTAATGGAAACAAAGTAGGTGGTCGTTTGTCTGGTAGATAGAATGACTAAATTCCGGAGAAATGGTATGGGAATTTGAAGAGTGAAGGTTACTGACTCTAAAGTGTAGTTTATTGTTTTCATCTGTCAATTGATATGTTGGTTTTAGCTAAACGGTGAACTCAAGTCTTTTAGATGTGTTAGTCCAATTATTTGTATCACCGTCCCCGGACATTTGATGGTAACTACTTTTGAAAGCAGTGACGTCAGATTATTGTAAAGGACTATGATTGCCAAACGTTCTGAAATGTTATGGCACCTAGAAGAAGAAGAAGAAGAAGAAGTCAATAAAAGTTTGGATAATAAATGATATGTAAGCTTGCTTGAGAGCGCAAGTCTCATCTGTGATAATTTGAATTATTTTATTGTTAAGATCAGATTTCTTGACTTGGGTATTACAAAGGTAAATTTACTGCGGACACTGAGAAATGAATAAGAAAGCACTAGTTAAATAGACTGGTCCACTAGTAGGAATTTTCGAAAAAAAAAATCGGGGAAGAATTTTTGTAGATTATCAAGTATTAGACCGACTTCACACACCACGACATGTCAGAATCGAATTAAAATTGATTGACAACATACACAGACACACATACTCACACACGCGCGCATATATATTATTCAATGAAATACACATGCACACACACACACACACATATATATATACAAATAAAGAGACATATTTGTTTTATGCCCTTTCTGTCTCTCTCTCTCTCTATCTATCTATCTATCTATATATATATATATATATATATATATATATATATATATATATATATATATATACATATATATATATATATATATATATATATATACATACATACATAGATACATACATATATATATATATATATATATATATATATATATATATATATATATATATATATATATATATATATATATATATATATATATATATATATATGTGTGTCTGAGTGTTTATAAATTCTTTTGATAGATACAAATATTTCAGTAAATGCTCTGTTTATAATAAACAGTATTAAACCGGCCTGAATGACCGAGAAATATTCGTCTCCGACAGGATTTGAACCTGTATCCTATACGGAACCGCCATTTAGCTTGACGTGGATACAGGTTCAAATCCTGTCGGAGACGAATATTTCTCGGTCATATATATATATATATATATATATATATATATATATATATATATATATATATATATATATATATATATATATATATATATATATATATATATATATATATATATATATATATATATATATATATATATATCTTAGACAATGTGGTATCTGTTGGATTTAAATAAGTCCACTGAATTGGAATGTGCTCATATATATATATATATATATATATATATATATATATATATATATATATATATATATATATATATATATATATATATATACACACAAATTGAGAGGAATAACAAGCAGATTAAGATCTTCAAAAGTTACCCAACATCGCTTGATAATAGAAGAAATTTAAAGTTCCGAAACAGAATTTCCGTGTCGCGATGTAAAATATTTTTAAGCAAAAATATTAATTAATATATGTATGTGTGTGTGCGTGTGTGTCTGCCCGCGCGCGCGCGCCCGTGTGTGTGTGTGTGTGTGCGTGTGTGTGTGTTTCATTGCATAATACAGTAATATTTTGTCTACTTATTTTTATACTGATCCTTCCAAGTTCTCTAATCAATTTCTTGATGTTAAGATGAAATTCATCAAGGAAGGCGCCGTATTAATTTTTTTTAGCCCAAGTACTTTCGACATTTTTTAAGATCCTCATCAAAGGTAAATTAGAATGACAAACATATTGTAACTGCAATATAATCTGCATTCTGTTGTGATAGGGATTTTTCAAAACACGCACGAGTATTTGCCCATATTTGGGACCAGAACAGGTGGAACACCAACAATTAAGAGGTTGTTCCGCCCTCCTCAAACGTCCTGATTAGAGACCTGTTGTACGTAGTTTATCGTCTTATACAGGGCGCTTACTTTTTTGTTACAGATAAAAGATATATATATATATATATATATATATATATATATATATATATATATATATATATATATATATAGTAATTTTACTAATTTTTTTTTTATTTTCCTTGCTGAAATTGGGTGCGTCTTATACACCGGAGCATCTTATATCGTCATATAGAAAAGTTGAAAAAGGGATGCAACCATCAAATTTAGGGGATACTTCGAAGGGTGGTCTTAAATTTTTAGCCTACACGGTGTATGTAATTATTACTTAAATTATTACACTTTTCGGGTACCCATGTATTGAGGGTACTGATCATATGGACATTTATAAACCAGGCCCACCAACCTTTAACGACTCGATAACAATAAAGCTTTACAATTAAAATTCACATTATATTTATTTGTGATTCTTCCTCGTATATATGTTCTACTTGTGTGGCGAATGCGTTGGCGCAGAAACGTATGGAAAAAAAGAAAAGAAAGTGATTACCGAATATTCTTTACTTGAGTAAACCAACAAAAAAGAGAGCAATTAATCGAAAAAATGGTGGGGGGGGTTCATTGAAAAGGATGAAGATGAAAAAGATGGACGATAAAGAAAAAAGGAGAGGCAAAAAAAAAAAAAAAGACAAAAAACGTAGAAAATTATAAAGATGAAGAAAAGAAACAAAAGTATAAAAACCCAAAATAGAAAAGAAAGGTAAAAAAGAAAGAATACAGAAAATCAAAGGAGGTGAACGGGTACGTTATCAACGACTTGATTTCAAATTAGGGAATGTCAGGTGGTGTAAATTTGAATGTGCGGGTGGTGTTATGAATAAAGGCTCGGAATTGTTAATCGGTGAGCCAAGATCTAATTCCATTGGGGTTCGTTATATTCACTTACCCGCAAATTACCCATAGAAAATATACGAATCCCTCTTTTCTCTCCTCAATCTATGGATTAATTAGTAAATCTTGTATCACTTAATCAATATTACCTAAAAAATTTATTAGGTTAGTGCAAAAATAATGACGTATTAATGTCGTTTTTTGACGTTAAAAATACGTCAAAAAACGACATTATTACGTCATTATTTTTTCACCAACCTAATATTACAATTTCAAAATATTTTCTTTTTTTAAATAACGTGCAAAGTTAGGGTTAGATTTAGGGTCACAGTCAAATTTAGAGTTAGTGTCAGGGTTAGGGTTAAGGTTAGAGTTAGGGTTAGGATAAGTATCAGGGTCAGTGGTAGATTTTAGGTTAGGATTAGGATTAGGGTCAGAGTTAGAGTTAGAGTTAGTGTTAGGGTTAGGGTTAGGGTTAGATTTAAGGTTAATGTTAGGGTTAGGGTAAGAGTTTGGTCTAGGGTTAGGGTTACAAATAGGGTTAGGGTTATGGTCAGTGTTAAGGGTAGGGTTAAATTTAGAGTTAGAGTTTAGATTGTTGAAAGGAAAAGATTATATGTGTTTGCAAACAATGTGCGCTGGCTTGAAGATTCGTCCTCGGAACTTGTAGAACGGTCAGTCTCTAGCAGTGGTAGTGGGCTTCGTAGCCGGGTTGGGTGTTGCACATGTATATATCAACAGGTGCTTCTCTCTAGCCATCACGGGCTCGGGTAAAGGCAGCCGGCATGCAAGATGTAGGACACAGCTCGACGGGTCAAGGTAAAGAGCCAATCCTAAAGGAAAGTGAAAGAAAAAGAGAGCGAATTCTTGGCGTCGGACATTATATAGTGGTCTGCCAAGGGTACTACATAACTTATACTAGGGTACTGATTGGGACCTCATTTCCACGTGTGAAATTCCAAAACGCATGCCATACTAAAATGTGAAGTCGAGAAAATTAAAAACAAACAATACGCATGCATTTAAATAAAAAATATAAAATGGTCACAATATATACATCGCATCCTGTGTGTGTGTATATATATATATATATATATATATATATATATATATATAAACGCAGACACAGACTTCTATACCTTCAAATACAAGCATGTAAATATAATTTAAATGCAAATATTCGTATCTAATATATAATTTCAAATATAATACAAATGTACATACAAATAACAAGGCATATACACATATACAAATATAGTATATACATTCACATTTACAGTGATAAACAAAGGCGTGCATACAAATATGTATTTATAATGAATACCTTCATATCCTGTTCGCTTTTGTATTCATACAAAAATGTAAATAAATGCACCTAATTATATATATATATATATATATATATATATAAGATTTGTTATATTGATGTGGGAAATATGTTAATGAACGTTGATGAACTTTGAACAGTATAAAGTCAAAGATGAGTGAAGATACGGATGGACATCTTTTATGTGTTGCGCTGTGACTCGAAAGAACGTGGCCCTCCCCAACTTCTTATATCTCGCAGCTCTAACGAACATTTAACATCTTTTCCCTGTTCTGCCAACCTTTCACACAAACTCATTAGGTTACGGCGAGATAATAACATAGAAATATCTGCTTTGTAACTTCGGCCATAGCTTAGCGAAAAGAAATGAATGATAGCATTACGAACGACATATTTTTTATAGTTTCAAACAAATTAAGACGATAATACCACGAAGAGGTTTACTGGTTACTTGGAAACACGATCCTAAACAAGAAAAAGGGATAAAGTTTTGCTACTGTTTAATAGACAAAGAAGAAGCGTGAAGCGGGCAATAGGCAAATCTATTTTGCGGAAGTGATCGAAATAATCTCCGGGCCAAATTTGAAATCATTGCTTGATTGATTTGTGTTTTTAACCTAACTCTAAGCCTAACTCTAACATAAACTCTAAACCTAACAGTAGCACTAATCTTAACTCTAAGTCTAACCCTAACTCTAAACCTAACCTAAATCTAACCCTAACTCTAACGCTAACCCTAACTCTAACCCTAACCCTAACCTTAACTCTAACCCTAACCCTAACCTTGACTCTAAACCTAGCCCTAACTCTCACCCTAACCAAAACTCTAAACTTAACCCTAACACTAACCTTAACTCTAAGTCTAACCCCAACTCTAAACCTAACCTAAACTCTAAACCAACCCTAAATCTAACCCTAACTTTAACGCTAACCCTAACTCTAACGCTAACCCTAACTCTAACCCTAACCCTAACCTTAACTCTAACCCTAACCCTAACCTTAACTCTAAACCTAACACTAACTCTAACCCTAACCTTAACTCTAAACCTAACACTAACTCTAACCCTAACCCTAACCTTAACTCTAAACTTTACCCTAACTCTAACCCTAACCTTAACTCTAAATCTAAACCTAAATCTAATATATACGAGACGAGTTTTGATCAAATCTTGAGACATACACGCTTATTAAATTCTGGCTCAATTCCGTTTGTTTATGGAAGTGCTTAGAATTAAATTAAACTAACAGACTAACCACAGACTTTCTTTTGATGACCATGTCTTGTGCAACGGGTTTTGACCCGGAACAACATTCCCCAGGTCCAACAACCACCATATTCCCCAGATCTCGCCCCTTGCGTTTTTAACCCACTAAAATATCAAATCTGAAAAAGATAAATAATTCAAAGCGACCCAAGAAAATGTGCCAAGGTAGCTACCATAAAATAAATAAATAAGGCTTCGAGGAAAGCTTCCATCAATGGAAACTTCGCTGGAAAAACTGTGTCGCTTCAGAAGGCGACTATTTCGAAGGGGATTAAATGCCGAATCGATATGTGCGGTAGTTTTCTTTTCCTAGCACCAGTCCATTTACCCCACCACGCACAAACACGTATATATATATATATATATATATATATATATATATATATATATATATATTAAGCGTTTCACCCCAAGCAAGGCGGAAAACCACTAGGACGCAAGGGGTTACAGAAAATTTGGGTGAGAACGGGATGCCAGCCTCGTAGGGCGCTTGAACTCATGAAGTCTGGGAACTAGCGAATGCAGCTCCTCGGAGCAATTGCCATGAAAGTATTTGTAAAACAGACAGAGAGAGGCGACGGCGCATCTGTGATAAAGTGAATGTAGACGAGATGCCAGATCAGGGCCAATTATATTGCATATCCGCCTCTGGAGCCTATCAAGAATCTCGAGGCAAACAGAAGGCGCTCCAGACCATTTATGGCAGCAATACTCCATGGAAGGGCGAAATGTTGATTTGTAGATCTGGAGGATCGATTCCAGGGAGAAAAATTTTCTGGCGCGGCACAGGGAGCCAACTTTCCTTGCGGTGGACGAAGCAATTGACTCAATGTATTTGTTCCATCTCAGGTCAGCCGTCAACATGAGAGCGAGCAGCCGCAGAGAGTTGCTCTCGAGAAGTTGAGCGTCAGACAATGTAATGGAGGGCAGGCAATGATCTCTGTGATGATTAATAGAGAGCAGTTTTGTTTTTGAAGCGTTAAAGTTGACCAGCCAATTCCGGCCCAAGTTCACAACCGATTGGAGGTCCTTTTTGAGACGCACGACCAGGTTAGTTTTGTCAGTGACACTAGATTTGCTTTTTAGGCAGAAATAAATTGTGGTGTCATCCGCGTAGATGCCAACTTGGGAATTTATGGAGTCAGGAATGTCATTTATGTAGATAAGGAATAGAGTGGGTCCTAGGACGGAGCCTTGAGGAACACCTGCGTTCGTGGGATAGGAACTGGAGGAGAATCCGTTGAGAACGACGTTCAATTCACGGTTTGACAGGAATGATTGTATTAATATAAATATATATATATATATATATATATATATATATATATATATATATATATATCATACAATCGGAATTAAGATGCCATTAGGTAAATTATCATTTTCGCCTTGTAAAATTAAATTTACAGGATTTTCCAAACAGTCAATGTATGATAAAATTTTTGAAATAGACTTTACAAGGTGAAAATGATCATTTACATAATGGTATCTTAATTCCGTTTGGGTGAAATATATGACTCTGTTTATAAAAAAACATTGAACTCTATGTGTGAATCAGTTTTAATTGCAGCACATGAAATTGACAGTTAGACACCAGCACATATGAAATCATATATGCTGGTGTCTGGCTATCGGTTCCTAGGAACTGAGCTGTTTGACCCTCATACGTCGAAATCTATGGGTGGGTTCACCATATATTTATATATATATATATATATATATATATATATATATATGATGGAGTCTTCCGTCGATATCGACATATGAGAATCTGACAACATTATACAGTGTTTTTATGTTTGTGTCGTACGTGGCACTTCCTTCCCGCGAGTGACTTTAATACAAGTTCATATATTGTGCAGAAGCATATATATATATATATATATATATATATATATATATATATATATATATATATATGTATGTATTATACGTCGTTTTTTATTTTATTTTTTGTCTCTTTCCTATCTTTCCTAGTCCTTCGTTGTTCCTTTCATACTCTTCCTCTGTTTTGTTTATATTTTCATTCAAAATTCTCTCTTTCTTTCTTCTTTTACTATTTTCTTCTTCTTTTTCTCCTTCTTCTTATTCTTTTAAGTCTTCCTCCTCTTCTTCTACACTTTCCTTTCTTCGTCGTTTATTTTTTCTATTTTCCGTTTTTCCAGTCTGTTCTCCTTCTCATCATCATCAGTATCACCATCTTCTTCTTTTCTTCTTCTTCTTCTTCTTCTTCTTCTTCTTCTTCTTCCCGTTTTTCCATTTCCTTCTCTAATACTCCTCATCATCTTGGCCTCTTTCCTTTCCATATTGTTGCTCTCCTTCTCTTTTCTTCTTATTCCCCTTTATCTTCTTTTGCATTTTATTTAATACCTTGTTCATAATTTCTCTACATTTTTTCTGTTTCCTAGTTGTCTCCCTTTCCATCGTAACGTTATTGCTCTTCTTCTTTTTTTAATCCTCTTCCTCATCTTTCTCCTCCCCTCTTTTCTACCTCCTCCTCCTCTTCTACCACCTTTCTCCGTTATATAAACCAACGTCTGCTTATAGCCCACCCCAGTACAAATCCATCGTTGTCTGATTTCCACGACACTGATTTCTTAATCACTGTCATGTTGAATGCGACCCTCCCGATTCAGCTTTCTTTCTTTCATCAGAAAGCCGCTAAAAACAAGAAAACCAACAAAGGAATCCAGTAAATAAATACATAAATAAATAAAAGAAATACTTACCCGATGGAGGTTTACATTTGTTTCACAGTGGGGAGGATTTAAAGGCAAGACACAAAAGTAGAAAGTCATTACGCACAAATGAAAGGGGCGTTGCTTAGCGACAGGTGTTTCAATTAGATATTAATGATTGTCACGTCCATATTCAGTAGCATTAGTCAAACTTTATACACAAAGCTATTAGATAGTTACACTAGTGTGTATCGGTCTTAAACTGGTCATATCAAACTCGGCATTTGGGGTCCACCGTACTACACGACTATGCACGCAGACGAGCATAGACACAAGTATATATACAGACACACACACGCGCACACACACAGATATATATATATATATATATATATATATATATATATATATATATATATATATATATATATATATATATATATATATATACCGACCTGAATATACGAGAAATCTTGTTAGAAACATTTTTTTCTCTAATATTCAGGAGGGGAGATGTAACTGAATAAATATACTGTTATATATATATATATATATATATATATATATATATATATATATATATATATATATATATAGATAGATAGATAGATAGATAGATAACTATACTCGTTTAGAAAAACCCTCGAATTTTTGATTTGCCAATAATCAAATCAATCTCGAGGGAAAAAATGTTTTAAAAAAAGAATGAGGTACAAACATGGAAGTCTGTCGAAAAAAATAGCACAGATGCAGGTTTGAATCCCCCCAAAAAAAACCCCGATATGAGTAAACAACTAACTAACAAAAGAGCTCAATACAACCGTAGAGCAGACCTAGATACACCTAGTGAGCCAGACAAACCTACCTGCCGACTTTCCCTGATGATCCGTTTAGGTGAAACGTAGGTAGGTTTATCTGGCTCACTAGGTGTATCTATCTATCTATCTATCTCTATCTCTCTCTCTCTCTATATATATATATATATATATATATATATATATATATATATATATATATATATTGTGTGTGTGTGTATGTGTATTTAGGCAGCAGTTTTTCACTGATGCAGGTTTCATTAAATAATATAGACAAGTTTTGTCTATTTGTTTTATGTAAATTTCTTTCGTATTGTGTGATAAGCTTAATAGCATTATTATTGAAAGAGGAAAGAAAATCACCATATTGATATATATTTTTTATCCTATCTAAGATTTCGGCTTACATAAGCCATCATCAAAGATGACAATAACATTATAATATATTAAAAAATACACGGACATAACAATAATGATAGTCTGTTTTTGTTTGCATGGAAGATTTCCAAGCAACGGCAACATTCGTGCATAAGAGACGAAAAAATCGAAAATCTCAGAGCAAACGCTAATCTAAGGCGATACAAATATTGTAAAAACTTACATACATTTGAAGTGATGATATGGGCAGGGTGAGAAATATTGCAAATGACAATAAATACACATAGATAATTTATTAGGTTGGTGCAAAAACAATATCGTTTTCTCACCTATGTTACTACGTGAGAAAACGACATTATTTTTGCACCAAGCTGATAATATATAAACACATAGTCATATATAAACACGCAAAAACACGGACGAAACAGGAAATAGATGTCCACGACCAAAAAAAGGAAATATAATATCATAAACATACATAGAATGAAAGGCATATATAAGCAATCATACGCACATACATTAAGACAGACCTAGGCTTATACATAGACAAAACCGACAGATTCAATTCTGAATGTATTAATAAGAGAATGCAAACTAACTATTAAAATATTACTTATATGGATAAAAGTTAAGAGAGGTGGGCCAGGAAAAATAATATTCGGCAATGAACAAAGCAAAGAAAAAAGACAATTAAACATATATGCATACACACACACACAGAAAAACAATTAACCGCCAAATTCAAAAGTCCTGTTAAAATGCAACATGGAAAATGAACCCAGTTTATATATAGAAAAGAAAACATATTGACACACAAATATATATAAATACCGCATATATACTCATATACCCATGGGTACCCAGGAAAACATACACTGGTACAAACATATAAAAATATAAATAGATAAATGCACACATATGTGCATACACATCCACCCATACAGTTATATACATACATAAATATGCATATATACACATACATATACATAGACATACACGTATATACACACACATAGAAATAAATACAAACATGTCAACCTATATAGCAACATACAAAAAACATACAAAAATAAACCAACACTCCGACATACATGCGCAGATACACACACACACACACACACACACACACATATATATATATATATATATATATATATATATATATATATATATATATATATATATATAAGGACTAAGGAGAGAATTCTGAGATCCAGGAATCTCTCAGTCTCTATTTTAAAAACAATTTGAAAGAGGCCGTTTAATCAATACAAGCACTGACCAAAATTAATGATGAAAAGGCAAATTAAAACTACTATTGAAGTTTACATTCTTCAGAGAAAGTCATTCACTTCTGTAGTTCACTGCTACTAAGAAGAGTTTGTTTTTTTTCTCTGATGATGGCCATGCTGGCCGAAACTAGTCAGGGGACCTAATTTTAACAAATAAAACAAAAAATATTTATATACAACATAATGTGTCTGAAAATTTGCTCCCACCCAAAAACATTGACATCACTTAAAATATGAATATTTGAGTAACTACACATGCTAGGCGAACG
>OZ010604.1:27459301-27481801 GCA_963932145.1 Acanthosepion lycidas | reverse complement strand
AAACAGTATTAACGACATTTGACAGCTCGGTGGACGCATATTTTCTATGAAAATTTTTCGGACATTCAGGCCGGTAAATGTCGTTAATACTGTTCATTATAAATAGACCATTTACTTAAATATTTGCATCTATAAAAAGAACGTATAAACATAAAAAAATGTCTTTATATATATATATATATATATATATATATATATATATATATATATATATATATATATATATATATATATATATATATATATATATATTTAAAAAATTAACACGCTGAATGGAATACTCTTGCAGTTTCAACCGCCAAAGTCTCAAGTTAACTGAGAAACCCCCTAATAAGTGTTTTGCGGGTGTGTTCCATTCAAAGGATATTGAATTCCTCTGCAGGTTTGATTTTCCTTATTTGAAATTCAACGCTTTTTAACGCATTCGATTTTAAAACCACTATTTTAGTGTTTATTTCGGTTTACACACACACACACACACACACACACAAACACACACACACACACACACACACATATATATATATATATATATATATATATATGTAAAACAAAGTGAAACTTTTTTAGCGACGCATTTCGTCTACTTAAGGATTACATCAGGTGGTGAAACGCGTTGGTAAACAAATGTTTTCTTTTTTCTCATTATTTATACTGCGTTAACAGTTATATTTAATTAATATCTAAAATTTTTACACCCATGCACACACACACACACACACGTACATATATGTGTGTGTGTGTGCGTGCGTGTGTGCGTGCGTGTGTGCGTGTGCGTGAGAGAATTTTGCATTGGTTAGCGGCACGAACTTAGAAATGGAAGATCTACATTACAAATCATGTAATAGTTTGTTACTTTCACTTACGACCAAATAATATTGAGAAAAGTTTGGATGCATCTCTTCTTCTCCCTAGCTCTGGATTAAATAATAGTGTTTCTATATGGAAAAATCATTATTATTCTGCAAAAAAAATATTACTGAAATATTCAATGGCATAAACAAAATTATTATTCTTACATTGCAGAATATCTGCGAAGTTAACAAATTGCTGATAAACTTTAAAAAAAAAAGACAAAACCTGTTCAATCAATCCGAACGTGGGATTTTTTATATCGGGGTCTACAACCCCACTCCCCATTACCTCCAGTAACCGGTTTTCTCAAGTGGCCCTTTTTCTAAGTGCTGACCAGTTCTACTTCATGGTATTGTGTGCTTTATCTCAGCAGGCTGGGTTTGTTTTCTATCACTTGCCGAAATTGGAAACAAAGGTGTAACTTCCGTTATGATTGAAATCATTCGTGATCAGTCTTATATTAAAGAAGCCTGGATAGTCATTTCATATCATTTCAATATATTCACACACACGAACAATGAAACAGAACAAGTAACAGATGCAGATACCTCTCTCTCTCTCTTAATATATATATATATATATATATATATATATATATATATATTGTATCACGATACAATCATAACCGCACACTTCCTACATGCGACAGTTAACGTAAAATGCATACACGCTTACATGCGTAGTAACATAAAACAGTCTAACAAGGAGCAATCTATTGAGAATACATACATATACAAGAGAATGAATAATGCATTTATATAAGTAACTAAAATGTAAGTGTGGGCGGAACCCAATGGCGACAAGAAAACTCCCTCTTTGTCCTTTCCACCCGATGGGTGGGAGTTAATCCCATAGATTGTCACTTGTTAACATAGTCTGCACCCTTCTTTCCTAGACTTTCAAAGGGGAATATTTACCCCAATACTGAATATATAAAAGGTTAAGTCTACTTTATTTGCTCGATGCTTACGGAAATGTATTAGGTTGTTTTATTTCTGAATTAATGTATTTAAACACCGTTTAAATAAGTCGAAATAGTAACACTAAACATATGTACATTTCCGAGTTACAAGTTTATTCATGTCTTTAGGATAAATATTTAAAGCTTTAGATTCCATGGATTCTTTGAATGCAGTTTCTGAATCCTCTTCGCAACGGAATGATTTCGGACTTTAAAATAATGCTTGGAAAGTGATAGTCAGTTGACGAGAAGTCAGCGAAATATGATGAATGTGGTAAAGTCTTATATCCAAATTCGGTGAGGTTCTGCAGTGTCATCCTGGCAATATGTGACCGATCATTATTATGAAGTATATTAGAAACTCATCGATTTACCAGAGCTGGTCGCCTTTTGCTTAACTGAATGTGCATTTCACCTAGTTGCTGACAGTAAACATCGACAGTGGTGCTTTGGTTACATTCCAGAAAGGTGTAATGGATAACGACGATGGTTGACAACCAGACAGTTACCATAATCTTGTGTTGGTCTAATTTCGCATTTGGTAAGCGTTTGGGTGTTTCGTCATGTTCAAGCCATTAAGCCGATCGTTTAAAATGATCACAAAAGATCCATTTGTCATCATTAAACATAATTCAAAAATGGATCATTTGAATTTATCAGACGCAGCATCGAACCCATAACAAAATTTCCAAATCTTTGACTTTCACTCAGTTCATGGGGAATCCATTTTTTGAGTTTATTCACCTTAACAATATTTTGAACGGTTCCTGACTACGCCATTGACCAAACTATATATCCATTTGCTGTAGCAATTATTTTGAAAATTAGGCCTTCAAAAGTCTCATCAGACGCGATATATATATATATATATATATATATATATATATACGGTGTTCAAAAATTAGTTACACTACAAGACCTACAAACATTTTATACCCAGCACAATATAAAAATATGGGTTCTTCAAGATTTATGTACCTGACAGAATTCTTTTTTAAATTGTGAGAACTTTAGATATTAAATGAATAATTGGAAAAGCCCCAAAACCGGTAATTAAATTAATATTCATTTTTATTTTTACCTGGAGTCTTTCTTTCCTTACAGGTGAAAATAGTGTTGTGGATTCCGAGATGAATTCGGTCTCCAAGGAATGACAAACGCAATAATTAAATATAAGAAATAAAATGTATTTACACAATCAGACAAAGAGTAATACTGTTAGTAAGTCCAAGAAAGTGGTTAGTAGCAAATACAGATAGATATATACAGTCTCGAAATAGGACTTCCTTAGAGTCTACGTGCTTGTAATTGACTTCTACAAGAGGTCACATCACAATATCTCCGTTCGTATATTCTCTCACTCTCCGACTGCCGACCACCGACTACTACCACTACTGCTCCTCGCTGACTGTAACTCTGGGTATTTAACGGCAGCAGTCCAGGTACACTTGGTAGAGTCCACTTATATGAAAAAGGGGTGGACCCCATAATAAATAGAATTGTTAAAATCAGCGATGCTGTAAAATTTTTCTATCCAGAAAAAAAAAAACAACTACCTGACAGAATTTAAGAATAATAAAAAGAATGGAAATTAGCAACTCCCGTAGTTCAACTAAGTGACATACTTTTTAGTATTCTTTGTAATGTAAAGTATTTCATTGTTTTCATTTTTCAGTCAATCATCTTTGATTACATTGAAACCTTGCCTGTAATTTTATCTTTCATAATTTATTTCTGTGACATGCTATATCAGTTCCATTTTTATCTTGCTAATATTCTCAATTCCTTTTCCAGTTGTTTACTGATATTTGTTCAAAAGTTTCACAATTTCCCAAGTTGTATTCCGATCTCATTATAACATCATTTAAGCTTACAACATTCTTGCAAACCATGGCGATATTTATTCATGTATATGGAATTAAAACTGGGTCTTAGTAACTATAGAGTTACATAGATTTATTTCAAATATGGTGAACAGCTCTCGAAATACATTATAGCTTCTCAAAGCAACAAAGATGCTTGGAAATTATTTCTTAGAAAAAAAATTAACTGAAATTCATATGGTACATTTCTTATTTTAATCCTGAAAGTGCATCGAATATCTGTCGGTTGATACTAAATGTATAGTGAACTTGTATAATGAAATCTGACGCCGTGCACATCTTATTTGATGTAAACATTTCCATGGCCGTGTGCAAAGACAGATGTATAACAAAAGCGTATGTAAATGTTTTCAGTCGTTTATAAAAGCAGGAGAAAAGACTTATTATATACGTTGAAAGCATTATACATTTTAGGTGTAGACAATGTTGGATTTTATTATTTATATATATATATATATATATATATATATATATATATATATATATATATATATATATATATCAGTCTGTTGTTAATCTATCGTTCTGTTTGATTCCTATTTATTTAAGTTTGTTCACACACACACACACACACGCGCGCGCACACACACACACACACACATATATATATATATATATATATATACACACAATATAATTTTGTGGATTTAGGCAAATCATTATCGCAATTCATCGAGTTTAGAGGAATCGTCAACAGAGTACAAGAAGAAGTGGATAGCCATATCGTCGTATCTTGGGGATTTAACAGCAATGCGCATCCACTAGCGAGATTTGAACGCGAACCGTTTCGATACAACGCAACCGTCATACCAACTGTACTAACGGGCCTCGGTAACGAAGAATAGACTGAATGGACTCGATTGTCTATGACGAGTCTGCTGCTGAGTTCCGAAAATAATGGAATTATCCGAGATTTTTATAAATCTACTGGACTTTACTTTGAGCGATAAGAATGTATAATGACTCTCTAAGCTTAACAGAAGAATCGGGATGAAATAAATGAAAATGACATGTTCATCATTAATTAATCATAGCTAAAGATCGGATGCTTATGAAGGATTGGAATAAAGTTGAAGGAAGAAGTGCGATAGAAGAAACTGTTAGCAAAGCATTTACAGTCCAACTGTAAAATAATGAGACCTTACCGCCAATCTAGTACTGCGCTTAAATTTATAAAGTCTATGTACCAAAGAGGAAAGTTCATCACAACAATTACCATGAAAGCATTTATAGATAAGTCACATAGAAGCTACGTTACGCCGGTGGGAAAATGAATAATGCTGAGATGCCAGGTGAAGACCAATAATTTTGCAGATTCTTTTCATTTTATCCCGTTTTCTGCACCTAAATATCAAAATTCATGCGAGTTTTTAATTCAAAAAAAATAAATTATGTTTTATGTTAAGTTTTTTTTGATTCGAGATAAAGAACTCGGGATTAATTTTATGTAGGAAGAAAAACCTTGACATTTTGAAGTTTAAAAAAGATTTAGATTTTTTGCTTATTGTCAAAGACAATGATTTGATATGTAAAATAATTATTCAATGTATGCGTATGTGTTAAAATATGCATGTATGTATGCACGTGGGTGATATTCAGTTTTCAGACACCCACGCCATTATATATATATATATATATATATATATATATATATATATATATATGGGTTTGATTGTATGATTCTTTAGCGGTATATCAGCACCTATATGGGTTATTTAATGCCGAAATGTAAATATTTTGAACACAATATCATGGCTTTAACTAAATATACTTTTATCGCAATTGTATGCCTTCAAATACAAATAAAATATATTGTTAGATATTTTGCTATAAATGTATATTGCTGGATGTTGTTTATCACCATACCCAGGACTACACATACGCACAAGTACTTATATATAAGTTTGTGTGTGTGATATATATATATATATATATATATATATATATATATATATATATATATATACACACGCACATGTTGGGGGGTATACAGCGTGTAACAGCAAAATTGTCCAATTGTTAGATTAAGTTTTGAGCCGTTTAATTTTAGAAATAATTAAATATATCTAAGTGGAATTCTCCGGGGTTTTATAACACTATTTGGGCTCTACTTTGAGCGATAAGAATGTATAATGATTCTCTAAGCTTAACAGAAGAATCGGGATGAAATAAATGAAAATGACATGTTCATCATTAATTAATCATAGCTAAAGATCGGATGCTTATGAAGGATTGAAATAAAGATTAAATATATGTTTATTATTCCAGGATCATTTACCATCTTATTCAAGATAAGCTTCCTCAACTCGAACCTTCTAACTTTCTGTCATAGAGTAACAAGTTGCCTCACAAGTTTCACGTACGATTTCATTTTAAATCTTTTCTCACTGTTCTTTGAAATAGCATAGATAAAAAAAACTCCTCTCGCACGTGCCAGACGTCCTTGAAATGAGTTGGATCTTTTCTAATTGATCTCTTTAGCTTCGCAGTTGTGAACCCCTTTTTTCAGTTTTCCTCTCTAGTGTGCCCTCTTTTTAAAACTTATTCACCGTTCTCTTGATGGTTCATGAATAGACTTTGAAGATGCAAGCCAGAGTATGAATATTCCCTACACCCAAGCCACTATTAGCCGCCGATGTCAATGCTAACGGTTCTCTGGTGGCAGTCACCCGCAGGCTAATGGCGGGCCAGCGGTGGACCTCTATCGGTCCGCCATTGACAAAATTGCCGAGAGTAACACGCCGGCGGTCCGACAGAGGACCACCAGCTGTAAACGCTAGTAGCATACCCCCCCCCCAGTGGCAGATTTGTGGGTTGCGTGTAGTGTTGGTACCATTACTGAAGACCTGAATGATATTTTCCTCTCACCATTGCTCATTTGGGAAGACGGTGGGTCTAGCACAAAGTTATTTTAACTTGTTCTCTTTCTAGCTGAATGACTCAAAGGGGTTTTTTAAGTGGTTCTTACAAAAAATGGTGTCAAGATGTTTAAAAGTCTTATATGAAAACCTGGAAAAATAAACTCAGTTTAGTTTTTTTTTTAATTTTATTTAAGATGATATTGAATATTTTGTGGAATGGATAATTATGGTGCAGCACGATTTGGACAATTTGTCTGTTACAATATATATATATATATATATATATATATATATAATATATATATATATATATATATATATATATATATATATATATATATATATATATATATAAAGACAGTTTTTCTTTCTAACTGAGCCAAGGCCTACCAACATTTCTATGATCACTATGGAGTTCACTGTAAAAAAAAGAACATTTGGTATGCGATCATCACTCATCCTTGCCACATGGTGAGCTATCGTTGTTGTGATTGTATTATGAAGGTCTCGATGGTACCATATATATATATATATATATATATATATATATATATATATATATATATATATATATATATATATATGCGTATATTTCGGCAGCATATTTTCATTAAGACAGGTTTCGTTGAATAATTTTAACATGTTCTGTCTACTTATTCTCTGTAGGATGTTTTCATATTCACGGATAACCTTTTTTTGTGTGATTATTGAAGAACGAGTGTAAAACGCTGTGTTGATTTCTGTTTTATTTTATATTATTTTATTATCCGAGTAATTTCTACATAGCATTATGTCATCATCAGGATATTGTTAATTAGTTAACTGTTGTCATGTTCAAGGGTGTAAAAAACAAATTTTATTGTGATCATCTTTTTTTATATGTGGAGGCATATTTTTAAATGTCAGTGTTCGTGCTAATAGTTTTCTCCTTTATTTTTCGACTACTCATGTCGGAAAATCTTTCCAATACATACCTAGTTACTTCTGCTTAAACGGTGTTTGTTACCCACGGCATAACATAGCGTTCCTGACTCCACATATGAGAAAGTTAATATTCAGATGATCACAAATTTTTTTGTCTTTGACAGCCATGAACTCTACAACTCTTACCTAATTAACAATACCCTGACGTCATTATGCTATGTCGAATGTACACGGATAATAAAATAAAATAAAATATGAATCACCAAGGCGTTTTCCTCTCGTCCTTCAATAATCACACAAAAATGTTATCCGTGAATATGAAAGGATCCTATCGAGAATAAGAAGACAGAACATGACAAAATTATTCAGCGAAACCTGTCTTAATGAAAATATTTTGTCGAAATATACATATATACATACATACATACATATATATATATATATATATATATATATATATATATATATATATATATATATTTGCATGTATATATATATATATATATATATATATATATATACGGTACCATCGAGACCTTCATAATGCAATCACAACTATGTTGGTCTGGACATGTGGCAAGGATGAGTGATGATCGCATACAAAAAGTTCTTTTTACAGTGAACTTCATAGTGGTCATAGAAATGTTGATAGACCTTGGCTCAGATATGAAGACAAATTAAAAAGTAACTTTTCTTGCGTCAACATTCCATTTCAGAAATTTGAAGAGGTACCTATGAAGAGATGAGAGTATCGTTCTCGCTGCCATTCAGGAATAATGCACCACTAAGAAGTAAGCATCATTTGACTACATGAAACACGAAAGCAAAATAAGACAGCTAACAGTGTTCCTGCTGCACTTGGAGACAATACATTCTCCTGTACTTCTTATGGTCTTTTGTGCAATTCTCAAGTCGGTCTCAAAAGTCATGCCCGTCATAGGCATGCAGATAATTAGTTCGTGGCCGTCGGAACCTCATACATCGAACTCGATGAGAGAGTCCATCATATATATATATATATATATATATATATATATATATATATATATATATATATACACATACACACACATATATGTATACACACACATACACACACACACACACATATATATATATATATATTTACACACACACATATATATACACACACACATATATATATACACAAACGCGCACACACATATATATATATATACACAAACGCACACACACACACATATATATATATATATATACACACAGATACATATATATATACACACACACATATATAAACACACACACACATATATGTATATATATATATACACACACACACACACATATATGTATATATATATATATATATATATATACACATATACACACACACATATATATATATATATATATATATATATATATATATAAGTATATATATATATATATATATATAGTCACGTAGAGAGTTTGGAAAGTACGCATTTACAGTACATTCGGCGGACGGCTGCTTGTTGCTTGCATGGGTAAGGTCTCGGTAAGAGACAGCGTTTTTTATCTGGAGGCTTTGGTTTTATGTTTTTTTCTTTCGCGAATTTCTTCGGCGCAACAGTAGCGAAGGAATTCACCGGGTTGTTTTATAGACGTCAAAAGGTCAAAGAGCAGGAAAAAGAAGCATATCGATCGATTCAGAAAGAAAATGCTGCTGCAACAACATCGACAAAAGCTCTCACATCTCCCTCAGTCATGTTATCTTTTGAAATAAGTCGACGAAAAAAAGTCAGTGAATTCGCTTTATATATTCTATGTAAGTTGCATTAATCCGTGCCACTATTTGATCGCTTACTGACATGAACTTTAAGTGATTGGTATTGATTTTTTGAGTTGCATACTGTTGAAGTATAGCCTGTCTGACACAAGGTTTTTGTGTGTATATGTTATGACGTACGTTATTTTACTGCTCACAAACCAATTTTCTAGCTGTTTAAACAAAGATTACGCCCGAGGGCAAGCTGAATAGTTCATAGTCTGACTATGAAGGAATAACGCTAAAGCTGTGAAATCTTCCATACATTAATTTCAACACTTCCTATTAATAACTTCTTTCCGGGTACGAAGTTGGGCTAAAATGTTCGTAAACTGTCTATGAAGGAGTGATGCTAGAGTTGTGAAATGCTGCATGCATTAATTTTAGATATTCCTATAAATAACTGCATTGTTTCTTTCAAGGTACGAAGCTGGGCTGAAAAGTTCATATGCTGAGTATCAAGAAATTCTAGAGCTGGGAAATCTAGCATGCATTAATTTCATCTCTTCTTATTAATCACTGCATTTTTTTTTTCTTTTCAGTTACAAGGGTAGTCTGAAAATTTCATAGGCTGATTATGGATTATCTTACATGCATTAATTTTATCACATCATATTAATAACTGCATTGTTTCTTTCCAGGTACGAGGGCGGGCTGAAATGCTCATATACTGACTATGAAGGCGTGATGCTAGAGCCGTAAAATTTTGCATGCATTAATTTCAACACTTATTATTTATAAACACATTTTTATTTCCAGGTACGAGAATGCGCTGAAAAGTTTATAGGCTTACTATGAATGATTGATGCTACAGCTGTGAAATCATGGATGCATTAAATTTAATTCATGTTATTAATAAATGCGTTGTTCCTTTCCTTGTAACCAGTTCTAACCTCCACGACTAAGACCCACCATGTCATGCGCATTGTAGCGAAACACTCCACTTCGTATTCCATTGGTGAGATGTAAGTTCCACTCGAGCAGCTTCTCGCCTCTAACCACTTTTCTCCGGACAAGGTCGGCCTTTGGGTTGCTGGTACCTCAAACAAACTGATCTTCGGCTTCCTTACATGTATAATTTTTTTTTTCAAATTTTCGCAAGGAGAAAATTAAAAATGTAGAATAATTACAATATTCAACTTAATACAAGCTAAAGAAAACATTCATTATCCTACTTAAAACATTTTTAAGACTTTAGATTTGCAAATTGTTTTCAGTGTCCTTTCAACGCCTATCTTCTTTACAAGATAACTTTCTATTGACAAAATGGCTAAAGAATTTAATCTGTCTTGAGTCATGGACTACCGCAACTATATTTTACAAGATTTAGTTTATTAAGTTTCTCTCTCCAGTGGCCAACATTAAGGCGTATAATAAACCTTAATAGAATAATAGCGGCTAGTTAATCCCTATTGCAGACGCTCACTCAGACACATTTGTGTTTGTTCAACACCCACAGGGCCAATCTGTGATTTATACTTTTCTGTTTTTATAGTTACTGACAGAGAGCTCGTTATCTAGCGTGATCAACAATCTGAACAAAGCCAGTACACTCAAAACCTCGGTCACGACGTCATTTGATTTCGTCCTAGCACAGCTATCGATGGCCCTCAGTTTCACTCACAATGCTTTGGTATTTTTTTTAGGCAATTTCCAAAGATGCCGCACGCTAAGATCCACCTCCTCCAGACCGATATAACCGATTGTCTCTTTCCTGACAAATCAACTGGGAAAAGTATATAGAGTGAAGTTTAGAGAGATTCGAACCGGGGTCTCTTGGTCAAAAAGCGAACGTTATAATCACTCGGCTATGCGCCCATATAATAAGAATTATACTCAGTGCAACTCACAGATTTAACATGACATCCTGTAACTTATTAGTGTTTATGAACCTAATAGATTCTATTAGAAGCTTTATCTCTTCAGGAGATAATTATTTTCCAATATTCAATTATGTCAAGAGATCACATTTTTGTTTAGAACATCCCAAACGCATGATATGGCGGCATGATGGCGCCCTCAGCCTTGATATCGCTCCGAGCGTCTGCCAAAGTCGCCAGTACATTGAGCTGGCCCTGTCTATGGAACAGAGTATGTTTCTCCGATCATTGCAGTCTTAATCGGTTCAAGTCTCGGGTTTTTCCCTACATACTCCCGTAATCTGTTCCTCATACTCTATAACCTTATAACTCGGGTTGCTCTTGGGCCTTTTAAAAAAGGAATTTCCGCTTTTCTTTAAAACCCTTATCTTTTTCTTTCTCTAAACTTCTCTATATATTACTTCTCCCAACATAAGTGAAGGCAACCCTCAAATAAAAAGAGGAAGAAGAGAAAAAACTGAACCTGGCTAAACACCCGGAGTTTGCAGGAGCATGTCCTTGTTATTTGTAACTAAAAAATACCAAAAATCAAAGAGGCTCCATGCATGACTTATGAAAATAAATAGAAAAGAAAGTAACCTCAGAAAATAATATAATTTGGCCAATGAAAAAATTTAACACAAAGAGACTTTTGATGTTCACGAGAAATACTTGAGTCTATTGAAAAATTTATAAAAACCTGATACCTGTAGACCACAGAGATGGGGCTAGAACGAGACTAGAAAACGGAAAAAAGAACGTAGCCATGCGTGAAGTAGTCAAGTGGTCTTCTTCTACAGAGATTTCCGCCCTGTTAAGAGCCGATAAAATACATCAGACGCACATCGACCTAATTTCTGAGATCACCACTATCCCTATTATGGTCTTACTTTAAAACGACCACAAAGGGACATTTGACCAGACCGCCTTATTAACCAACGTTTTGCAACGCTGAATACAAAATAAATAATAAAAATATATTATTTATTTTAAAGACTTGATTAATTTCGTTTTATATGTTCTATGTTCCTGATAAAATAATTATTCTGCACATATCGACACTGAAGCGAATGAAACTGCATTTCTCATGGTGTTTTATTAGTACGAACAAAATGACCAGAGAGAACTGATGTTATAAAACACTTCCATATGACACTCGAGAAATTCAGAGACTAACCACAGAAATGGAAGCAAAATCACGTGTTCTGCATATCGAAATCTACACACATATTGATGTAACGGTTTCCCGTACGCATGCGCGGTGTACGTATTTGAAACAAATTATTTACGTTAGAGTTTAAGTTAACGCACAATCTCGTTGTCTCTCGCTGGAATCCAGATCGTGCTTAGATAGGCTGTTTATATGAGAAGTATAAACAAGGCAATACATACACGCCGTCACGCACGCATATATACACGAAGTACGACTGAAAATTTCCTGGCCTGACACAATTTCCCAAATCAGTATTCTAATGTTTGGTAAATGAAAGACCGATTTTGGGAAGTGTAAGCATCGAGGAATTCTCAACATCACATACAAGGCGAAACCGAAAATTTGGCAAAAATGAAGAGAGCTATAGGGGTGGGAGTGTTAGTTAATGATTCAAATTACAGGATACAAGTTTACATATTTACACACACAAGCACACACGCACACAAACACACACACACACACACATATATATATATATATATATATATAAATAGAGAGAGATAGAGATAGATAAGAACAAACTGAGATAGATAGATATGAACAGATAGATAAATATGAATAGATTGAGATAGATAGATTGATAGATATGAACAAACTGAGATAGATATGAAAAGAGATAGATAGATAGATAGATAGATAAAGAACATACTGAGATAGATAGATAGATAGATAGATAGATAGATAGATAGATAGATAGATATGAGTTAATACACATATGTAGATATATAGATAGATAAGAAATGACTGCGACATGCAGCTAGAAGACACATAAGGTAGAAAGATTGATAGATATGTATAGATAAACTTACATAGTCACATAGATAGATAGATAGATAGATAGATAGATAGATAGATAGATAGATGGATAGATAATGAACAGACTGAGATAGATAGATAGATAGATAGATAGATAGATAATGAACAGACTGAGATAGATAGATAGATAGATAGATAGATAGATAGATAGATAGATAGATAGATAATGAACAGACTGAGATAGAGAGATAGATAGATAGATTTGGGTATACTTAGATATGAACAGACAAAGATCGTTAAAGATAAAAAGAAAAAATTGCTAAACACACACACACACACACACACACATATATATATATATATATATATAGGTATAAATACTGTTTATTAGGCTCAGCTTAGTTTGGAAAAAGGCACAAATTCGAAAAAATACTACTACGGTTATAGTTTGGCTATAGGACAGTCGCCCGAAGAAGGCTGCATATTACAATGAAACGTTGTTTATTTAACAACGTAGATGGGCATGCTGTTCTGAATAAGAATGTAGATAATTATAATTCCTCTTTTCAGAAATCATTACAGAAATGACTTTAGAATACACCGATTGCACCCCCGCATAAAAAATACCAGTGATACCACTTGTTTGCCATGTTTGGCGATCTCTGACGCCTGGGATTCGGATTCTCGTTGCTGAGCAGTTGACAATCCAGAGTATTGAGAGGTCATCAGTGGTAACTGTCCACTTTAGCTAACATTTGGGTTAGATGGGCGGTCAGAGATAACCGATCAGATCAATCAGGTCTGCACAGCACCCGCCAATAACCGTATATATATATATATATATATATATATATATATATATATATATATATATATATATATATATATATATATATGAAAATTTCTCCGATTTAACCAGTAGAGAAGACAATATTTATGAATAAAAATGACAATAGGAAAACTGGTAATTGCTGACACGTTTCGTCCAATGTGGACTTGATCAAAGCAAAATACGAAAATGCAATTACTAGTTTTCCTAATGTCATTTATATATATATATATATATATATATATATATATATATATATATATATATATATATATATATAAAGTAAACGTAACAAATCCAAGTGGATCATAATAATATAAAATATTAAAAATGATCCACAAACAGATCTCAATGTATTTATTATTACAGAGCAAATACTTAATAAACAATAAAATCCAAAATCTCCTCATGTACTTAATAGGCTATTTAGATGGACGAAAATATCGGTCGTCTGTCTCATCAACCCCAGCGTGGACAGAATTCGTGTCAGAAAATAGAAATTTAACTGTGAAAGGTAAAATAAAAAAATAAAAATAAAAAACAGTCGAAAAACTAATACAGAATGTCAATGTTTCAGTCAAGTGAAAGGCACAAGACAGTGTCAGGGGAGAGTGAAAGCTATTTGTCTTAAAGGGAAGGAGTTTTATAAAATTAAACCTGAATATTAATATTATGACATTAATTTGGGGATATATGAAGAATGAAATATTAATTTAAAATTAAAAGAGGAATAAAATGGTGTTTAAAATGTTATACAAACATAGAAGGGAGGTTGAGAAGCAAGAAATCTGAATGGATTTCTACAGGTGAGAAAATAAACTATTAGAATAGAAGAGATGGTGAGACCTAATTGCCAATCTAGTAACACGCTTAAATTCATGCAATCGAGCCAGTGGTTAGCTTGAATGGTAAAACTTCAACTCAAACTTCTATGGAATCAAAAATGAAGAATATCTCGAATCCAATTAGACAGTGAAACACGGACAGAGAACCAGGAAAGAAATGAAACAGCACAAGTCAGATTACGAATCAGTCCCACTCTATCTAATGAATTTAAGTAATAATGCCACATATAAAAATGGAACGGGTAAAAATGGCACAAATGGGAAAATAGGAAAGAAATGGCACAAAACGAATGTCCAGCTGGCTTGGAGCCGTCAAACACACCATTGATATCAGCGGCTCTATCACAACCCCTCCATGGAAATAATAAAGTAAAAGAGAAGAATTATTTCTAAGGGTAGATGTATACAAAACAGTTTGCAAGATCGGCTAATATCAGATGGAGATGAGTTACGAGAACATCTTTTTGTAAAGGTACCATGACCACCAGCCATGATATGACTGATCCTGTACCATGATCACCAGCCTTGATATGACTGATCCAGTACCATGATCACCAGCCTTGATATGATTGATCCAGTACCATGATCACCAGCCTTGATATCACTGATCCTGTACCATGATCACCAGCCTTGATATGACTGATACTGTACCATGATCACCAGTCTTGATATGACTGATCCTGTACCATGACCACCAGTCTTGATATGACTGATCCTGTACCATGGTCATCAGCCTTGATATGACTGATCCTGTACCATGACCACCAGCCTTGATATGACTGATCCTGTACCATGACCACCAGCCTTGATATGACTGATCCTGTAACATGACCACCAGTCTTGATATGACTGATCCTGTATCATGACAACCAGCCTTGATATGACTGATCCTGTATCATGATCACCAGCCTTGATATGACTGATCCTGTACCATGACCACCAGCCTTGATATGACTGATCCCGTACCATGACCACCAGCCTTGATATCACTGATCCTGTACCATGATCACCAGTCTTGATATGACTGATGCTGTATGATGACCACCAGCCTTGATATGACTGATCCTGTACCATGACCACCAGCCTTGATATGACTGATCCTGTATCATGACAACCAGCCTTGATATGACTGATCCTGTACCATGATCACCAGCCTTGATATGACGGATACTGTACCATGACCACCAGCCTTGATATGACTGATCCTGTACCA
Organism: Acanthosepion lycidas; assembly: GCA_963932145.1. NCBI lineage: Eukaryota > Metazoa > Mollusca > Cephalopoda > Sepiida > Sepiidae > Acanthosepion > Acanthosepion lycidas. Next base: position 27,465,813 of record OZ010604.1, on the reverse strand, counting down.
TGATCACCGGCCTTGATATGACTGATCCTATATGATGACCACCAGCATTGATATGACTGTTCCTGTACCATGACCACCAGCCTTGATATGACTGATCCTGTACCATGATCACCGGCCTTGATATGACTGATCCTATATGATGACCACCAGCATTGATATGACTGTTCCTGTACCATGACCACCAGCCTTGATATGACTGATCCTGTACCATAATCACCGGCCTTGATATGACTGATCCTATATGATGACCACCAGCATTGATATGACTGTTCCTGTACCATGACCACCAGCCTTGATATCACTGATCCTGTACCATGATCACCAGCCTTGATATGACTGATACTGTATCATGACCACCAGCCTTGATATGACTGATCCTGTACCATGACCACCAGCCTTGATATGACGAATTCTGTACCATGATCACCAGCCTTGATATGACGGATCCTGTACCATGATCACCAGCCTTGATATGACTGATCCTGTACCATGATCACCAGCCTTGATATGACTGATCCTGTACCATGACCACCAGCCTTGATATGACGGATCCTGTACCATGATCACCAGTCTTGATATGACGGATCCTGTACCATGGTCACCAGCCTTGATATGACTTATCATGTACCATGATCACCAGATTTGATATGACTGATCCAGTACCATGATCACCAGCCTTGATATGACTGATCCAGTACCATGATCACCAGCCTTGATATGACTGATCCTGTACCATGGCCACCAGCATTGATATGACGGATCCTGTAACATGACTACCAGCCTCGATATGACTGATCCTGTACCATGATCACCAGCCTTGATATGACTGATCCTGTACCATGATCACCAGTCTTGATATGACTGATCCTGCACCATGACTACCAGCCTTGATATGTCTGATCCTGTAGCAACTAAAAAATCACAAGCATGCTTCAGATTATGCAGACATTGCATCCACGAATAGCATCAACAACATGAAGAGAAAATCAGCAGAAACAGATGATCAACCACAGCCAGATTTATAGCAATAACCTCGATGACTTAACAGCTGAAGCAAAGGCATTACTTACAAGTGAGGAGATCATAAAAAGAACTTACCGTAACCAAAGAGCAAAACTCTATCCACAACTACCAGAAAGACTTGAAGGTCTGCAAATTGCTGGAGAATGGACTACTACTGCTGCTCCCAAGGATTGTGCCATTTTTTCCTATTTTCCCATTTGTGCCATTTTTACCCGTGCCATTCTGTACCTTTATTACTGTGCATCGTATCTAACACATTCCTTTCTGCTTAATCTATAACCCCAGTGCCCTCAAAAAAGCACGTTTTTTTCCCTAGACTCCGCTATTATTTTAACTGCCTTAACTCCATCGGTAACATTTGTTGTTTTAAAAAGCGATGATTAGAATTTTAATAAAACCAAAACTTACCAATGTTAATTTATATATTTTCTTTGTCCGTTGAGAATTTAAAACAAAAATATTAAACACTATTTAACACATTGTTTATTTACAATAATTCTATATTTACAACTTCTTAAAAAAGAAAGCGAATCCTAAAGATACAAACGAAAAAACTTTCGTATTTTGAATTTCAGCATCATGATCATGAAAAAATATGAAAAATTTAAACAAGCAGATGCTGTCTTTTAATTAAATAGAATTATTTATCCAACTAAGTCTACCGGCCTGAATATTCGAGAAATAGGACGTATATATATATTTTATAAGAGATGGATTCGTAACTTTCTCCATGGTATTGGCATGTAAACGAATGCAGTGGACTCAACTGCAATTTGAACTCGGCTTTACGATTCCGGAAACCTGTCATAAAATACCGTATTTGACGACATATAAGACGCACTTTTTTTTTTACTAAAAATAACTTTTAAAATTCCACTGCGTCCTATATGCCATATGTAGGTTCAAAATTCACGATAGTCGGCCGAAATTAGCTACCTTGCAACTACTACTAGCTTAGACTTAAACATGAAGGAAGAATGGAACACGTGTTTCGCAATGCCTGATCACGACCTTACACTTACAGGAAGAATAAAAGGACCCAGCATTGGACAAGTCTGTGAATGGGTTAAGCAAGCTTGGGATAATATTAGACCAGAAATTGTTGTGAAATCTTTTAAAAAGGGCGGCATTAGCAATGCACTCAATGGAACGAAATATCACGGATTATTTAACGACGATAATAGTAGTATTGAAAATGAATATCAGAGTTTTGATAACGAAGACGACAAATTTTGTGGATTTGAAGATGAATCAAATTTTAATGCTAACTGTACTGTTTTGTTCAATTTTAATTAATAGATTTTTATTCTGTTTTCTTACCTTTGGATATAATAAAGTTGTTATAGGCTCGTGTTCTGTTTTCCTATTATTTTTCGTTTAATTGTAATCATGGCTTGTTTAAGCAAAATAATACCTCATAAATATAGCATAGGCTGTACCATTCACTAAAAATTTTACTAATTTTACGAATTACTAATTTTTTCTTGATTTTCCCTTATATACTCGTGCGTCTTATATACCGCCAAGTACGGTAATCTGAGAAGAAAATATATTATGTTCAGAAAATCATGTTTATTCAAATTTTGTTTTATAATTCGTTGATATTTCTATAAAATTATGAATTAAAAACTTGCTTTCATCAGTCAATCAATTACGTGCTACGAGTGATGCACTCTTAGACGATCATGTGTCTTTCAATACATGAATGACTAGACAGATTTTTCCCGCAGTAGGTTGCCATTTCTTTCTGTGGTAGACTAATTGCCATCCAAGGCTATATAACCCGGTCTGTCCTACTATTTTACCCATAGCTGGAAGGAGAAAAATAGGATTCATACTTTTACCAAATGTATTAGCTCGTAAGCGAATGTAACGGATTTGATTGGAATTCGCACTCGGCACTCCAATGCCCCACTCCAAGCGGCTATCCATTACTCCACCATAGATATTTAAGAAATAGTAAATTATAAATATTGTATCGTAGAGAGTTTACATATTTGATAATTTTGAAATTTTTAGTTTTTGGATAAAAAGATTTCTTTTACATTTTTTATTGTAATTTATTTGTTGAAACGTAATTTTTGATGGATACTCATATTCGAATAGATGCTGTCTTTTAATTAAATAGAATTTTTATCCAACTAAATCTACCGGCCTGAATATTCGAGAAATAGGACGTATATATATATTTTATAAGAGATGGATTCGTAACTTTCTCTATGGTATTGGCATGTAAACGAATGCAATGGACTCAACTACAATTTGAACTCAGCTTTACGATTCCGGAGACCGGTCTGAGACTTCACCATCATTTCTTCCAAAATTTCTTTAGATAAAATACCGTGAAAATGATTAATCTTTGATGAATGGCTTTGTTTAAAACAGAGGTTTATTATAAAAAAACTTTCGCTGCTGTTGATCTAATTATACACAGTTGTCCAAATTTTAATGACGGCGGTCGAGGTATATATACACTTTAAAGACCCCGTCAAATTTGTAACACCAGCGTTTGATTTGAAAACTAAGCACCATTTAGCGCACTTTCCAAATCAACGAAGACATACTGTAACTTATACCGCGACCATTTTTGTGACGTAATTTATTATATTCCGTATTAGTGGGGGTGCTGTTTAGATCCAGTCTGTAATGGTATCGGATCAAACACAAAATAATCATTTATTCCCAATAAACAGCAATTTTCTATTTCGCCACAAACGGGCCAGCACCGCCTGACAACAACGGTTTAGGAATGCAGCGGTGAAAGTGTTAACTGTCTTAGTGTTGACCAACTATATTAGGAAGCAACTTGCGTATACTTATAAAATCGTGAATTCACCTATGCTAGAAATGCTTTTTCTACACGCCAAATTTTTGATAAAGCCAAGTTCTTTTTTTTATCTGCGTAGATTATGCCATTCAGTAACAATGTGGTTGCTATAAAAACGACTTTGTGTATAGCTACACACATACATTTCCTAGTTTGTTTTTGCTTTCTTTTATTTTCTTCCATTTCTATCTGTATATATGATACGATAAGTTTCAATCCCAAGTGCCAAAGCCTGTACCGTAAGAAAACGATTACCCCCTTCCTTGAGAAATGCTTCCTCCCGAAGTAAGGCTATTTTTTATGATCTTACTGACAGAGATTCCACAGCCAAAAACACCGAAAATGAAGGCAGACTGTTCAAAGATGTCCACACCACTTCCTGGCATTTAACAACCCCCAACACGGTCACGTGACCTTTAAATTTCTTACTCCAGACGTAAGTTATCCGATAGGATATGTTACTACTGTTCGTGATTCTTGAGTAAGTGGGAGTGTATGTATGTGAATTTATACGCCCTCTTATTACATTCACTCACACACACAAACATATATATATATATATATATATATATATATATATATATATATATATATATATATATATAAGAAAGACTAAAAAATTCTAGGCTCTACGAACTTCCAAGATTATTACCAAATGACCAGACATACATTTAGAGAAGGCATATATATATATATATATATATATATATATATATATATATATATATATATATACATATACATATATGTATATATGTATATGTACATATATATATATATATATGTGTGTGTGTGTGTGTTTGTGTGTATGTGTGTATGTGTGTGTGTGGGTGTGTGCGTATGTGTGTGTGTGCGTGCGTGTGTGTGTATAGAAAATTAAGAAATCAGCCGATTCCGCTATTCGGTCAATTGATTTGCAAATGCTTTATTTTTTAAAAATAAAATGTTTATGAACGCTATATTTAAAAAAATTAAATAAGAAGGGGGAAATCAAGTGTATTGGATTATTATCGGTGTGTAGGTGAGAGATTAAATGAAATATACATACTTTCTTTTCATCGCACTTCATATGAACTCAAAAGAACGTTTTTAGTGTGTATACAATGGGTCATAACTTCAAATCTGTAATTGAATTTTTTTGTCTGGAAATGTTATTATAGCTAATTTTTCTTAATGACAAAGGTTGCAGATATTTCTATGATTTTTGTAAGATTTGGCATTTAAAAAATTTCCAGTTTACAATCAGATCTTTTTTTTTTATTTGTCCTTTAATTTTCACACAATATTGGTTAGTTTTGTAAAATTTTTAAGGCTTTCTAGCATAAAAGATGACTCGTGTTAGTACCATGTCTTTTTAAAGTTACGCTCAGTACACTCCATGTATATTTTTTTCTGATAATTTGTATCTATTACTTCTGCTTTGTAAATTACTGCTTCAGTTTTGCAAATTCTATCTAATGGACATCTATGTTTATTTATGCAGTTGCATATTACACCGTGAGCGATGTCTTGCGGAACTTTAGTTTTGAAATTTCTGGCGTTTTGTCTTTTTATTGTGGTTTCTAAATCACCAGTACAGCTGTAGCTTAATTTAACTGTGTTTTATTAAATACTAGCAGTAGAGCCTGGCGTTGCCCGGGGATGTAACAGTAAGAGATAGATCAAGTATCGACCATCATAAAGACTGAAAAATAAAATTGACAAAGATTATTATTTAAGGTTGACGGACACGCATGTCTTAATTAGTTTTATTTTTTTGTTTTGTTTTGTTTTTGTTTTTTTTACGAATTGATCAAACCCAAACTCAAACGAAAACATTGTTTTCAATCGTTATGAGTCTACCTATTGAATAGAATTTTATTATAAACAATTGTCTTGTAAATGGAATTTTTAAAGAATTCTGAATGTAAAAATAATGAAGAAAAGTGTGCAAGACAATAAGAAACACTACCTGCCCAAAAAAAGTGAAGTTTTGTTGAAATCGTTTGAAAAATGTAGGAAATCCGATCCCTTATATAAACGAACACACACACACACACACACACACACACACACACACACACACACACACAAACAACCAACCTGGGTTTTATAATAAGTATAACTCGATAACCCGATATTAATAACTCGATATGAGTTGTCCCCCCTTTCATTAATGCCTCTTAATTGTGTTTTCAAATTGATTTCGTGCAAAAATAATTGTGTTTTTCCAATTTTTGGCGCTGTCAGAACCACCGCAAGGTAATTTTACGTAGTCCTGTGAAGTTTTGTTGAAATCGGTTTAAAAATGTAGGAAATCCGATCCAATATGTAAACGTACACACACACACTCACACACACACACACACACACACACACACACACACACACACACACAATCTCTGTTTTATAATAAGTAAGATTTTGTGTAATTGGGAATTTTGGGGGAAGTGTTTATTAAGTAATTTGAAAATACTTTTCCTATTTTACGCTTGACCTCGAAGTAAAAAGAGGTTTTAATCCAAATAATATTTTTTCTTTTCCTCGAATTGTTCATCAATTGTTGTTTTATTTGAGGTTTAAATCCCAGTTTGGTTTTATGACCATCTTCTTTTAAAAATTTTTCATATTGTTTCTTTTTATCTTCGAAAATTATTTTACTAGAGAAATTTCTAGATATCCC